>VZRJ01005001.1:1125113-1176004 GCA_013397565.1 Ptilonorhynchus violaceus | reverse complement strand
TGAGGATTTCCTCTGCAAGGCTCCACTTCAGTGATTCACGGCTCTTCTCCAACAGAAATGCAAAGCTGGGATGGGTAGTAATTACGATTTGCAGTCCTGGGCTAAATCCATGGCTGGCGTAACTCAAATATCCACCGGCACTTATGAAGGAGATTGAGGTCGGATTGGTGATCAGAGCTGGAATAAGTGCCACCTTCTCATTCTGCTCCGGAATCAGGGATGTGCCCTCATGCTGCCTTGGGAACACTGCTGGATGCTGTTAGTGCTGAGGGGCATTGCCAGGTATGGGGCATCATTTGGGCCTTCCCCTTAAGGGTTTCCATGGCTAAGCTCCAGCCATTACCCGAAAAACTCTCTTTGAAAGTCACCTGCCAATCCATATCACAGCATGGACACTACTTCTGTGTTTTTGTTCTTTTAGTGCAAGAAAACTACGCAGCTGATGGAATAATAATAATAAATTTTGGCAGTGTTGAAGCAAAAAAATAGAGGCAAGTGTTATGATTTTTCTCTAAAGTTAGAGCTATTGTTCATCTGGGCGATTTTTGTGTATGAAATGAAGGCAGAGATCTGTGTTTTGGGGGAGAGCCACACTGTGGATAAGTGCAAAGGAATTCTGCCACAGCTTTGCCATGAATTATATGTTGTCTGAAGGATTTAACAATATCACAAAGTTCATCGAGAACAGGAACACTCATTTTCCTATCTTTTCCTGCCAGCAAAATGAACAAGCGATTTAGCTTCCTTAAAGAAATTCCACCCGGTGGCTGTGCCAGCTCTGTCTTCCTCATGTTCGTGTGCGTTTGCTTTGTTCCTGAGTCCCAGATGGATGTCTGAAAATGGCACAGGGTTGCCAGAACGCATCTGAGGACACATACCATCAGTATGCACAAATTGTAAAGAATGCAGCCCCTGGAGCGATGAGTGATTTCATCAAAAGTGACTTTCCAGCTACGCTGAAACCTTTCATGTCTCTTGTGCAATCTGCAGTGCTAAAGCAAACAATTCCAGTGCCAGATTGTCATAAGGAGCTGCATACTTTGCCTTATTAAAAGGCCGCAATCTTATCAAATCAGAGAAGATATGAAATCTCAAAGAAGACTAAGCTGCTTATATATATAACCAGGTAGATATAATTGATTTCTCTCCCTACAAATACAACCCCAAAACACCCAAACACTTTTAAACCTTTTAAGGACAGTTAATTAAACTACCAAGATCTCCTTGCCAAACCTTTGGTTTTCTGGAGCCCTTGAGCCACATTTTGGTGCAGTGCTGTGCTTCTGGTGGTGTCAGGGGAGTTTTTCAGTGGCTCACCTGGAAAAAAGTGAGGAGATTTGGGATTTTTGAGGGAGCTGTATAGTGTTTGATTTTTTTTTTTTGTTTTGGATATGGCAGTCTATATAGTCTTGTGTTATGAAAATAAAAAGGAGTAACAGAGGAAAACGGATTCTGAGTGAGTTATGGATAGTTTTCCAAAGGGGGGTTGGCAGCAGGCACGTGTCCACTGAACCTGAAACAAGTGCAGGAGTGTGTTGCAGCTGTGGTGCACTGGGACAAAAATGTGTCCACAAAAGTGTACGGTGGCAGAGAAACCCCCACGGGTCTGGGCTCCACATTTTGTGGAAAGCGAGAAGAAATGAGGAAGTGAGAAGAGGGCAAGAGAGAAAGTGCAAGGAGAGACAAGATTAAGATCTTGGAATACTGACAACGACCAGCTCCATCAGTGGCAGCTGCAAGGAGAGAGGGAAGGTGTTGGTCTCTGTGTCTGTCATCTGTAGAAAAGGGTGCCTTGGAACCAGAAAGGGAGGAGCCTTCTGCAAAATCTTAGTGGTGAGGACGATGGTTTCCTCAGGTGTGCGGTAAAACCCCCATGACTGGAAACTTCTCAAAATATATGGAACAAATCTCTGCTAGAAACAGCAACTGATCTGCTTTAAGGCAGGACGATGGCCCGGACCTCCTTGGGAGAACCACTGGAGCCCAGTTTTCCCCTCATGAGCAGCACTGCTGCAGCCACTGGCTCCTGTAGTGTCTGAAAGAAGGCAACATCTCAACACAGGGATTTAGATATGGTGCCTCCATTTTCCCCTCCTCTTTCATTTTCCAGGCTTTGGGAACAAATCTTAAATGCTCATCAAGTTTCAAGACAACAAATTAAGTACGTCACGTCACAACTTTGCCAGCTGATTAATTTTAAAAGAGTAAACCAGTGATGAATTCCATACCTCCTCTTTTGGTAAAGGCACCATCTCCTCTACAACTCAATTTATGGTGTTAGAAGGTTGGTATTCTCTTCAACTTAAAAGGAAATTTTTATGAAGACACTTCAGTCAATTTCTTTCTTCTCTTTTTCTTTTTTTTAAAAACAAATTAGGAAGGTTTTCTTGTGTGTGTGTTCAAAGGCAGGGTTTATATTCTGGTTGGAAACTTCTCTTTTTTTTCTTGCTGAGGATTTCAGCTGGATCAGCTTCCTGAATTGAATTGCTGAATGAACACCAGGGTGAACGCAAAGGCTGGCAGGAGAGAGCCAGTGAGCACATCTGGCTGGAGGCAGGGGGTAAGGAAAAGAGACAGTCTGAGTGAGGAGAACAAAGGGGATCCGACCCCTGGTAGCTTTTCTGAGGGTCCACCTACCCCACCAAAGGCAGTCACAGCCGTGGGATGGAAACTTGTGAGCCATGGTGATGTAAAGGCACAGCTGGCCCTGGAGCTGATTTTAAGTCGTAGCTTTTGTTTTCCTTCCAGACCCTGTGGGGATACAGCAGGTTCCTCTCTGAGGTCAAGACATCTCTGCCACAGCAGCAGCAGCAGCACCCGCAGGTGTTTGCTCCCCCTTTCCTCTCCCCTGGTGCTGCTCCATGGGCATCCTTGTTTTTCCCAAGCATGAGCCAGTCGGTCAGCCCAGTGCAGAGGAGAGGCAGGAACCCGTCCTGGCAAGTGGAGGCCGTCCCGCTGTGGCTCCTGTGGTCGGGCAGGTGTTTAATCCCAGCGAAGCCTTTGCAGTCTGCTGAGCAGAGGGGTCAGGAAAACGCTGCCCAGCTGGAGCCAGGACATGCTGCAGCCCTTGCTTCCGTGTGCTCTGCATCCCGCCGGCACCGCTGCTGGCGGGATGCAAAGGTGTCCCGGACCAGCAGCTTCTCTTGGGGGAGATTTAGGAGCACTCATCCCTGTTCCCCTCCCTTTCCCATTTCCTGATTGATCTTTTAAAAGGGGCTGGAGGATAGACTGTCTGTCTGAGCCCTGTCTGGCACGAGGTGGGAGGTGATGGATGGGGCTGTGCCCCAACCTATGCCCATCGGAAGGGGTTTGCCAGACCCAAGCAATGCTCCGTGAAGGAAATGCATGTATTGTGTGCTTCCATCATATGTGTGCTTACACAACTGGCTTTGTGACTCACTCTTTTGGCTTCTGCAATTGCATTTAATAAGCTAAAGGCTGAGGTTTCACCCCACAGAGAACAAAGCCCTCCTGGATGCAGGACAACGTATCATCTGTGAGTGACACATTCCTGAGAGCCGCTGACAGCAAATGCCTGCACCGCCTGCATCCACCCATTCCCTGTGCTTTGAAGGATTTGTCTGTGTGCTGCTCTGAGGTGTGGACAGTGTGGGCACAGACTTGTTTCTGCCTTGCACAACCCGGTGGCTGCTCAGTTTTGTGTCTAAACTACTGGTGGATATAAGACACAATCACTGAAATCTTCAGAAATATCAGTGCTAAAATCACTTATGTGGTTTTAGTGATGCTTCATAGTAGCACTTATGCCTTTAGAAGTAAGATGGAGACCTATGGGAAAAAGGATTTACAATTAGGTCCCAGTTTTAGCACAACCCTTCCTTTCTGAGTTTAACCAGGTTAATTCTCTTGACACCATGAATTTCCCTAGCATTATTATCATGCTTTAAAGCTATGAGCAAATTAGGTAATGAATATTTGTTGAGCTGAGATCTCCAAGAGAGACTTAGAGAGGTTTTGTAATGTGGCATAGAAATGTTCTGAGTATGGAGAGCAAACCACACCAGGCATGGTTGTGGCCCTGCTGCCTAAGCCTGTCGTGTCCCACCTGAGGGTGTGTAGGGGCTGACTATGGCTCATAAGAAGCATCAGTAGATCATCGATTTTGGTTTTAACATAATGAGAAAGGCTGTGTTAGTAGAAAAGCGTCAGCTCCTTCCCCGTTTTGACTGGAAATCCTGCCCATGGTGGAGAATATGCTTTAGTGGACATGAAGGTATTTGGTTAAAGATTGGACTTGATGATCCTGGAGGTCTTTTCAAGCCTTAATGATTCTAGGATGCTATGAATGCTCCCAGGAAGGGCTCTGCTCTAGGGGTACAGTTAAGCTAACAGATTAACCCTGAGACCCTTTGGTTATGTGCCAATAACCTAAGGAATTTGAGTTACCATTGCCTACGGTTATAGGCAAGTTCCTCTGCATGGAAGTGCTAAAAGCCTCACCCATAAGTTTGTGTGGGATCCCCAAAAACCAGCACTGCCGCCTGTCTGCTCAGGCTCTGAGCCCTTTGTCTACAGCGCTGGTTACAACTGGCTTTTGCAGTGGGGCTGCTTGTCCATGAGAACTGAACTGGGACCCTCAAATGGTCCCAGTTAGCTATGGTCTGTTGAGCAGTGGTGCCAAGAGAGCTGACATTGTTTTCTTCCCAGGGAGAATCTGGAATACTGCAAAATGTGCAATGTTTCATTGGCCACTTCCTATGTTTTCCTCCCTCAGTGATCCCATCTCACCTTTCTTTCCACCTTTCTTTCCTTGCTGGGGCTCAGTGCAGCGTGGGTGTGCAGGCGAGGAGCTCCGGCTCCAGGTGCACAGGTCCGGTGGGTTGCAGCCATCATCTGCCCGAGGAGAACACAGGATCAGGGAGGCCAGATATTGGGAAGCTGCTTCGGTTTTGTTATAGGCTCCTCTGTGACCACCAACAGCTCTGGAAACTGCCCTCTATTTCCAGTTCATTGCTTTCTAAACCATTTGCTTTGCAAAACTGTTGCAGAGCTTGATTCACAAAAGTGCTCTGAGGCCTTGGGTGTGAAATATTGTGACAAAAGAAGGCATTCCAGCTCTTTATTGCATCGCACATTTTAAATAATGGAAAATTGGACTAAAATCCAGTAAATTTAGCATAAAAAGGACTGCTTTCTAATTGCCTGTCAGGATCCCCTCAGCCTCATAACTGTTTTCATGTGAAGCAATGAATGTAATGCCTGTTGATAGTTGTTTGTTCCGTTGTTGTCTTGAAGTTGCTGGAAGCAATTTACAAGTTACTCTTGCTTAACGTCTAGGAAGAGAAGAGGATGGAAAATGTTTACTTGTTTCTTCTTGGTAAAGAGTTGACTCCTGAAACAACAGATTGGGCTGTGGATGATTTGAGCCTTGCTGTTGGCTTTGGGGGGTGAAGGCTTTGGCCCTTTGCATCTGCACCGCTCGTCATGAGCAGAAATGTAGGTGTCAGGCCCGAGTTCCCATTGCTGTGCCTGTGTGTTTCAATGCCCATTGGTGCCATTCCCATTAAAGAAAAGATTATTGTGGAAAGAAACATTATCTGAAGGACAAGATCATTTACTCTTTGATACTGTGCATTGGTACAACAACCCTGCCTTTCCAACCAGGAAAGACTATTTTCCCTCCAATTTGTGATATGGTCCCACTCATCGGATCCACTCTCCCTCTGGCTGTGCTGCTGTCCTTTTACTGCCAAACCCAGCATTTTGGTCACCTGGTGCAAATCTGAAGACAATGTTCAAACACTTTTTGGTCAGTTAGGGTTTGTTTTCACACCTTATCTTCATGTATGCATGTCTCTTCATTGACTGGCCAGGCCAGATGGGGTCCTGAGTAACCTGGTCTGGGGGGTGGCACCCCTGCACATGGCAGGGGGGGTGGAACTGGATCGTCTCTAAATTCCCTTCCTACCCAAACCACTCTGTGATTCTATGACTGAGGAATGGCATTTGGAACTGCAATGCAATGACAGAGTTTCTGAGGGCTTTCTAAACCACAGTCTCTCTTCACAACCTGTCCAGGGATGACAACTAATGCTGTGGGGAAGATGTGATCATCTCCCGGAGACTGCGCAGCTCCCACAGCACTGAAAGCATCACAATTTGTTCTGTTTGACTTCCTGCAGACTGTCTAATTATATGAAAGAGCATCGCTCTCCATTTGGTCAGAAGATGTATTCTGAGCTAAGTTTACCTAATGCTTTCCTGATTTGTGTGGTTTTTGCTCTTTTTTAACCCTCCCTTGAGCTGGACAACAATGTGGTCTTAGTCCAGCAATCAAACATGAAAGAGAGCCCATATGTATAAAGTACCCTCCTCATGCTGGAACTTATCCAGGAGAGACAAACTGTCTTCACACAGGAGGTCTGGATTTGTCTCTTCCCATTAATAAAAAGAAAAATCTGGCATGAGAAATGTCTTGGGATAGGTCAGGGCAATGCAGTGGCCATTGCCAGTGGTGCTGAGCTGTGCTGCCAGACTCGAGAACTCAGAGTTGCAGTGAGGCCTTTGCAAAGCTGACACAGGGCAAATTCATGGTAGGAGGGGGACTTTCACTTGTCCCATGTGCCCCAGGGTGAGCAGCAAACATATTGGCTTAGTGTCTCCCAGGGAAGGCTTTCAAACCTTTTCACTCAAGTCCACACATGGCTTGACCTGAAAAATTCAGCCAGTGGATAGAAAAGCTGGGAGTGCTCGTACAAAAAAGTGCCTGGCAGATTTTTGGGGGGTGCAATGACATGGTGGTGACTGAGCTATGGGGCAGTCATATTGCTGCTGTTTCCCTTCTACGTTTTGCTGCCAGACAATGAAACCCTCAAGGCCAGGTTGGATGGGGCTTTGAGCAACCTGGTCTAGTGAAAGGTGTCCCTGCCCATGGCAGGGTGGGTGGAACTAGATGGTGTTTAAACCCCCTTCCAACTGAAACCACGATTCTCTCTGGAGGGCTCTGGATTTGAAGATGTTGGAGAGCAGCTCTACACCTCCTGAAAGCGGTGGGAAGTTTTGCAGAAGGCAATTTGTGGGAGAAATAGGTAGATATTCTTGGGAAGAAAAAAAATCTCACAGTTTCTATTAAATTTGCTCTTCCCTATTCAAGATCTGTTTAAAAAGACTTCTGCAGCTTGTGGTAGATTTGCCAGCCTGGAGATGGTCCTGTGGGACTCCCTGGCCTTGCAGATCTCCTCTTCTAAAGCTGGAATTATCTGGTCTCACCTCCTTTCCAATGCAGACCAAACACACCCTGACAGTGACTTAGACATTAAAGCTGGCCTCTATTTCCATGTGTTCCTCTGGTGTGGGTGAGCCCAAGCAACCTGTGTGGCTGCCTGGGTGCTGTTTCCCTCCCAGGACTGAGATTCAGATTGGCAGTGCCGGCTCCTGTGTACAGTTGGATCTAAAAGTACACAGCTCTTAGAGCTTCCCACCTCCCTCCTCCCCATCAGTGCTAAGCAGTCAGACACGGAGCAGGCCACTGCTTTCCCTTTGGCTCACAGACCGAATCCGCGGGGCAATCCCGCCGGCTGCAAAAACAACCCAGCCTTTCCAACCAGGCCACCCAACCTAGCAATGATGGATGCGGCTGTGTTTGAGGTTGAGTCAGCTTCCTCCCCCACCTTCAGCCTCTGCCGCTCCGGTGGCTTTGTGCCTCCTGTCTGTGTGCTAAGAAGAGGAGGTCGGGTCTCTCTTTCCTTGTGGGAAGAGAGACCCAAGCCAATGCTCCATTGTGCCGTCGGTGGTGCCGGGAGGGGGCAAACCCGCTGTCAAGGGTGGCTGATATGGGGCTGAGAGGAAGGGGGTTGGCCTTTGGAGCAAAAGCCGCGCTAAATTACAGGAGTCCTGACGGCTGTGCCACTATGGGCAAGGGCAAAACACAGTTATTTGTCAAGGTTAACCACTGCCATCGGCCTCTCGCGGGCAGCTGGAAGCTGTGGTGCAGCCGCGCTGTGCCGTGGCCTCTCTGAGCGCGTGGCCATGGGCGCTGTTATTCAGGAAAATGCCTCAGGAATGTTTCCTCCCCTTACACCTACCGGCTGCACCTTTTAATTTGGCTTTTCTGGGGTTGTGTACCTAGTGCTAATTAAACATGTGGTGAAATATTTGGGGAATAGGTCTGTGAGTGGACGGCCAGGCAAGCGAAGTCCTCAGCCTGCTTTGGATGTTGACACTGTGTTTTCTTTGCTCAGCTCCTTTTCAAGTTTTGCTTTGTTCCTTCTGACTTGCCCCTCTCTGAGACCATCCTCTTTCAGCATATCATTATCCACATGCTGATTTAAATTGGGATGACCCTTAATGAGGCCACTTTGTAATTCAATGCACTGTTCTTTCCTCCTCACTCTGGCCAGAAGTTCTTTCCATTCCTGCTACTGCATTCTCTCAACCCAAAGAGACTTCTCTTTCCACACTCTTTCTGGGTGTTTCCCAGTCAGGCTGTAAGATGAGGGATGTGTAGGAGAACTGATGCACCAAATTCTGGGTGTTCAGACATGGTTACTGCTGCAGGGGTAGTGGCAGACCTTGCTGTTTCTCCAAGATGTCACTTGCTGGATGTGCTGGAACAGCCGGGACATTTGCACGTGAGATGGAGCTGTGCTTTTGCCTCCTGGTGGGAGCTGGCTTTGGGTGGAGATGTCATGCCAGGCTGGATCGCCTGCCCTTTTTGGGGTAACAGGAACTGCACCAGTGCTGGAATGCTGCTTAAGATTTTCCTTCATGATTTTTGGCAGGGAGGAGGTGTACGAAGCTGGGCTGCACAGTGGTTTGAAGCTGCTCCCCAGTGACTGCCTGATGGTAAACACTGCCAGGGACAATGGGACACAGAAATCCCTACTCAGGCAGATAAGGGCTCTTCCAAGGCCAGCTGTGTCCTAGCTCTGTGTTTCATGGCTGAGCAATGTCCCCTCAAGAGCTGGCCCTGCGAAGTGAGGAAAGGAGAATGGCTGCAGCTTGAATTTGGGGACAAAAGAGCGGGCTAAGCACAGCAAATGGGTTATGCACAGCTGTGCAGAGGCAGGAGCCAGCCTGGAATATGGTGCCTGGAGTGGAAGCTGGTTCCCAAGCCTTTTCTGCTCCCCAAACGTTCTGACTCACATCCTGTATCTGCCACCATGGTGTGCAGATGCTGTCCCTTGCTTCAGGCATGTTTCAGAGTCATTCCAGAGCCCTCCTGAAATCCATAAGTGAAGCACTGTTCCACTTTAGGCGAAGCATTGGTCAGGCCCATAATAAACAGCAAGCTCTGACATTTAACACATGTAATACTGTTTGCCCAGTTTTAAAAAGGAAATATTATCTAAGCGCTCCTCTGAAGACTAGAGCCACCCACACTTAGCTGTGTTAGGTTTGGCCAGTTTGACCTGTGTAATATTGCTATCACTTCCAGAATATAACATTCTGAACCCCCTATAAATTGTGCAATGCACTGAATGAAAAGTTTCTCTGTATGTTTAAAAATACCCCCCGCTCCCAGATCCTTCTTGTGATAGAGAATAAATAAGGAAAAAATTTATAACTCCCTAAACTGATAGAAAATTAGCACAGTCATAAAAGACGTCTGTGGCTTTAGCAGTGCAGCTGAAAAGGAAAAATGAATAAACCTGCCACTCAGAAAGCAAAAGGCAGAGCTGAAGAATGACTGCTGCCATTTTAGCCTCCCGGCCCTTCTCCCCCCTGTGCAAGTGCAAAAATAGCCTCATGCCCTGTGCAGGAGGCAAGGAAGTGCTCTGCCATGGGACCCTTCCTGCAGACACCACACTCGGCAGCGAGCCGCTGCAAAGCGCATGACTGGAGGATATCCTAAATTAATTTACATAGACATATAAATATATGCATGTGTGTGTATTTTGTATGAAATATGAAACCAGCGATTTCTGAGCCAACCCCTTAATTTGTCTGAAACAGCACAGGCATAATGGAAACTGCCCACACATTTTTCCATTAAAAGTTACAAAGGGAAAGAAGCGGGGAATTGGTGATAGAAAAACATATGCTCTCTCAGCTGGCACAGAAATGCCACGCAGCCAGGCAACAACACACACTCCAGTTTGCTGGGGAAAGTCTCATCTTTTTTCTGGTGGTCTTCCTGCTGCTGCCCTCCCTGCTCAGCATGAGTGGAGTGGAGGGACATGGCTGTGATGGTGCCTGTGCAGGTGGATGCAGTGAACGTAAAGAAATCTGAGTTTGTCCATATCCATTTTGCAAGTTTCCTCTTCTGGGTGAGAAAGGGCCTTGCCACTGCCCCTCAGTGATGGTCTTGCGGGTGACTGTGGAGCTGCAGAGTAGCTATGCCTGGGTGGGTTATGAACATTTATTATTATTCATTTTATTATTATCATTAATATTATATCATCATTAATATTATGCATTCCTCCTAGGAATGGCACGTGCCAGGTTTCTGCATGGTCTGTCCAGCCTGAAGGTGACTTCCTCTAGGGGTGGATGAACGTGTGACTCTGCTGCTGAGCATAAGCCAAAGCCAAGCTGCTGTGAGCCACGTTGGCTGCTGGGCAGTTCCAGGGGTGTCCTGATGGAGAATGCAGGAAGAACAAGGAAAGGCCTGGGGGAGCACTGATGGCTCCTCAGCAGAGGCAGCTCCCTGGGCCATCACCCAGCGCTCCCTCATCTGTCTTCCTGCTGCCAGCCAGGGAGACACCACAGGTAAGATACTGAGGCATTAAGGCTCTGCCATTCTGCAGGGCAGATTCTTCAACAGGAAAAGGTGGCTTTCCCCCTGTCCTGCCTTCAGCTGGCCTGGCCCCACTCAGCCGTGTCAGGTGCATCAGTGACTCATTGCAACCAGCCCCACAACCTCACCGCGAACGCTATATCTGGAACAGCCCCACGAGCTCACCAGCATTTTTCCAAAGAATGCCTCGTGTTGACAGTGCTAACCAGTCTGCACAGCGGGAGGGGGGCCATGCAGCTGGTAACTAATGCAGGGCTGCGGGGATTCGTGGATGTGTGTATGGTTCTGGTTTTCGCTATATTGTCCTATAACCCATGTGCATCACTGTGGGTTGTGTTAGTGGAATTCTGCTGCTTAGCAGCTGTCTGGGCAATGTGAAGCCGGGCCCACTCATCCTTTTAACCATCAAAGGTACGATTCAATCCATTTATGGCTGCCTCGGGGCACTGCTCCACACATCTTTCGCAGCAGCTGTGCCAGCTTAACGCATTCCCACCAACTTCACTCAAAAGCCGTGCTGTAATCCGTATCTGCTGATTGATTGGGGGTTAAAAATAAGTTGGATGACTTGACTGGTTCCTTGTTTCAGTTTCCCTGTTCAGTTGTGCTTGTTTCAATTCCCCCCATATCTTCATTTGAGTGTCCTAATATGCCCATTCTGTGGTAACTTCAGGAACATAACAGCTTCTCCTAACCACTGACCTGTGCCTGGGAATGTAAGCCACAAACCCTTTCTCGGGTCTTGTTCTAGTATGAAGAGCTCTATATCTAAAAGATTGAGCCAAGTCTGGCCATGGTAAGCTCCAGCACCTTGCTAAAGTCTACTGCACAAAGTCACTTCATGTACAATTTTAATCATTGGAAGGGAAATAAAAAAATCAGAAAATAAAATAAGCAGCCCGGCCCTGACTAGATCACAGTTTATTATGAAGTAGGACAGACTTTGTTTTTAATAAAGACTGTTGCCTAGGACTGCAGACGTGTGGATACTCTCTCAATCTGTGCTCCAGGACTCATCCTATGAAACACCTGGTAGGTCCTATCAGAAGTTATTTGGCTCCCTCAGAGTTTCCAGCCATGGCAAATTACGAGTGGTAAGACTTGAAACTTTGTGCGTCATTTCATTTATTAGAATAATTTTTCCTCTTCCCTGACACTTTATGTGTTATGTTCTGTATTAATAGTGTAGTAGCATTTCTCAATAGCACCATAATTTACTAATCCACAAAGGGCAAGGACGTGTTTTATATTTCAAAAATTGTGACTGCCCTCTCATCTCTCTCCGAGAAACCTGAGAATGTTGTTCCCCCCCACACTTAAGTGAAGCAAGAAGCAGAGCTTTCTCCCTGAAAATACCTGCCTTCCCTGTGAAGTGACTGATCCTGGAGTTCCTTGTGCGTTTCATCCATCTGCTGTCAATTTAACTGGCTCCACGAGCTAGTGGCGCCTTCTTATGACCTTGCAAGAATTTACAAAATCTGGTTTCTATAAAAATTAAGGGGTGATCCCCATGTTTACCCTCTTGCTCAACTAACCATGTTTTGTTACTACCAGCTTGTGCTAGAACATATCCACATCTCCCCCCACCAACTCAAGTCTGGATCTGGGATGCTCTGATGACTTGG
Organism: Ptilonorhynchus violaceus; assembly: GCA_013397565.1. Classification (NCBI taxonomy): domain Eukaryota; kingdom Metazoa; phylum Chordata; class Aves; order Passeriformes; family Ptilonorhynchidae; genus Ptilonorhynchus; species Ptilonorhynchus violaceus. Next base: position 1,163,680 of record VZRJ01005001.1, on the reverse strand, counting down.
CCAAGTTTTCTGTCTGCCAAGGTTACCTCAGCAGACCAGTTACTCTTGCAGATGTGCAGTGGCTTTGCCTGGACCACTGTGTTCCTGGAGACCTGGAGCCCGAGCGCAGTGCTGGGGCTCTGCAGCCCGGCAGACCAGAGCCAGCAGATCCAGGAGAGCCCCGGCAGTGTGTGCACCACGTGTCAGACGAGGTATGCACGGCCCAGGCTGCCCCTGAACCCCCTGGTTTGCACTACCTGGGCAGACCAATACAAGCCTGACCCTGCCCAGGCCGGCGGGGTCATTGTGCCTGTGTTAGTGCTGGGGGCACCATACACACGCCCGTCCGTGAGGGCACAATCAACCAGAGCCGGAAGGCCAGCAGAGCCAGGGAAAACATTTACAGGTTGCCATAGAATGGTTTGGGTTGGAAGGGACCTTAAATACCATCTGTGTGTGTCTGTATATAACAGAGGGAATTGTCTTTCGTGTCTGTCTTGAATCTTTGAGCTCGGACTGACTGCGAAGCCGGTCGGCCTCACCACTGTGTGAGGTTCCACAGATGTGTGTCAGACCACATAACCCCAAAATAGGCACTGCTCTAGTAACATTTAGCCTTAGTTTTCCAAATGAAGACACTGGCTTGCAGCAAGGCAGTCTTTGGCAGGATGGAACTGTAAGTATTTATTTACCCAGAGTGTAATTTTTATCTTTCATCAGAATGCAGGTATGAGCTGCTTAATGACAGGATTATGTATGTAAACTTGCACTTTGGAAAAATTTGGAATTAAAACCTTTGCCTAACAACAGTCATGTTCTTGGCAATCAAGTTCCATCTACAGAAACCTTTCATGTTAGAGACTTATCCCACATGTGAGTCATTGTCACAATTCAATAAATACTTTACAAAAATAATGCTAGCTTTTTAAAAAAATTAAGATATTTTAAGTCACCAGTAGCTCCTCCCAGAGAGCTTCCTTAAAGAATAGCTACTTCTGTAGGACACTGTGCACTCAGCATAAGAAAAATGGGGGAAAAGGGCTGGTTTTATCCCGGGGAACTTCTGGATTCCACTTTTACTGTTCTCTAAAAAAATAAACGTCTTTCTTTTCTTAAAAGAAAGAAACAAGCAGATCCAAACATTCTTCGTATTAAAAACTGGGAAGGAACAGTGATTTTTTTTGTCCCTTGACGTGGATTCCTCCTCCGACCTCACTCCTCCAAAGACTTACAGCATGCTCAGTTCACAGGTAGCTGCCCTGGAGACCTGCTCCCAAGCATAAGACGTGAGCCCCGGCAGCTGCAGTTCCATATCTGAGATGTCTCCAGGAGTTTGTAACTTTTGCAGAACCACTGCATCAGGACTTTTTCTGGCCCATAGGAAAACCACTGCTACATCTTCCTGCAAGCCTACCCCAGGTGGACTGCAAAGACCTGAGCTAGAAGGTAACAGGAAAAATTCCAAGAGAAAAATTGCTAGGGATTCTCTATATTCACTTTTGTCTATTATCCTTCCAAAAAAAATTCTTCCCTTCTTAGATATGACTAGTTATGAAATCAACTATAGAGAAAACTGTTGCTGTAGGTGCATTAATCTTGTAAACCATTCCCATATGGAAAAGTACATTCTTCAATCCTATTGTTTATAACAACTTTTAAATATGTGCCTCCTCAGCTGGGGCCTTGGGGCCTGATGGTGATGGCAGCTCCCCCCCAACCCTCCATTATGTTACAGATGGGAAATAAAATGAAATGCACATTATTACACGAACATTATTGCAGTATAAAATCCTATCAGGACAAGATTTATGTATGTCTGTATGCAAAAATAGGTGTGTGTGAGATAGAGAGATATATGTTTATAAATTACACACACTGTGAAAAATACTTATGTATTATATTACAACTATATACATTCATTAGAAAGGAACTGATCGACCCCTGTCAAGGAGCCAATGCAGCAGCCATCATCAGTTCTTTGGCATCCAGGAAACGAATGCTATTTTGTCTGGAGAAGAGGAAAATCTTCTCAGTATTCCCTTGCTTCTTGAAACTGCTTGTAGTAGTCTTCGTCTGACGGGTTTTCTGTACACTTCTGCCCATTGTTGGGAGGCCGGGCTTCATTGTAGCGGCTCCAGTCACCTTTGCATATGATCCAGGGCAGAATGTCCACTTTGTAGTGCAGCTCTGCTGAGAATTCGATGCTGATCAGGTTCGGTGTTCCTGCCCCTTTCCCCCTGGTGATCAGCTGCATGTTATCATCGTAGCAGCAGTGCTGCGCTGCCAGCGTCGTGCTTTCCAAAGACAGCATGGAGCGGATGCAGTACCGCGCCGTGGGCTTGTAGATCTCCAGTTTTTCCTTTGGACCACTCGCGTCCTTCCAGCGGAAGCTTTTCCTCTTAAGTCGATCATAGATCTCAGCAGTGCTGTATGCAACTTCTCTGGGGTAGGAGCAGGGGCAGCTGGGAAGATCGTTGACCACTTTGTGCATATATTTCTTCAGGAACTCGCTCTTGCAGCTCATCCATCTTTCACAGCTATCAGTATCTGTTTCGGGGCAGGAAATGGAAACTTAAGATACATTAAGCAGCATCCCAGGTCGTGTGATCAGTGATAACAAATGAGTAAAGTGTAGCTGTTCAGCACTGGTGCTCTGCTTTAGAAAGAAAGGGCAGTCACAGCGTGCTGCCCTGCCCACAGTGTATTAATGTGCTGTCTTGTCAGATAAAGAAATCACCTGTGGGACTGACTTCAGGGCCCCAGGCAGTGCTAGTCTGAGTTACAGAGCAGACCCAGGCCAGTAGGAATCCATGACACTTCTTCTACCTGGCAAATTCTAATTAGGCTACTGATATCCTCATGCAGCACAAGAGACACTACCATGGGTTGATAAGCAACAAGAGATTTGGTGGCAGTCTCCAGCTGGAATCCTCAGTCAGAACACACTCACCTGGTAAAAACGGCAGTCAGATGTTGAACGATTAAGTTTCAGATGATGCTAGAGATTCCAAGATGGCAAGCAAGGCCTGGATTACTCTTTCCGAAGTTCATTTTAAGCCCTAATTCAGTCTTTCTTCTAAAAAGCAAATACTTTTTTCTATTTGGTCTCCACTTTCCAAAGGGGTATTTCAAGCATCTGTAGTTCAAACATGGAGACTGACATCTAAGCTGGCAAATGTGGCCAAAAGTGATTCGGATTCTAAAAGAGCATATGTGACATAACATCAGAGTGGCTGTACATTAGGAGGATTTAATGGCATCAGAGCTGTGATGTATAGCTGGCATTAAAGAGATTTATAGACCAGTAGCATATTTAATACCGGCACTTTATTATTTTGCAAGACTCTTGGGAGAATCCAGTTAAACATCCCCTACCTAAAACATTATTTAAGGTGTCTTATCATGCTATGGGCTGTCAACAAACCCCTGCACATCTTGCTCCACACTTACTTAAGAGGACTCTGCAGTAGAATAACTAACTGGGACCTAAAACTCTTACAGCAAACATTCTTGCAAAATATTTGCTTAATGATCTGTGTCCTGTTTTTCTATCTGCTTAAAGAGTCCCATCCTGGCTGTCATTAACTATTGTGCTCTGCCACCATAGGAGGGAGGTGCTGGGTTACACTATTTATTCAATGAATCCAGCATCCAGTGTCTCTGAGTGGCCACACCATGGTTCCCTCGGAAGGATGAAATCACAACATTACAGAGGTTGGGCTGAGTTTTAGATAGTTCAGAATCAAGCCATGCCCTATAAAATTGCTTTGGCTACTCTCACTGCAGCACACGCAGCTATAAAAGCTATGCATGCTCATAAAAGTCGTTGCCCTTTTTTTTTTATGTGACAGCTGTATTTAAAATACTTTTATAGTGTCTTCAATTCGAGGCTATTTCAGCAAAACAATGAAGTGTTTGGTTTTTCCCCTCTGCATTAGTGTGGAGTCTTACAGCTCTTTTCTGAATTAGGACAGAGAATAACCATTTTATGATGAACAAGCACGGGTCTTAAAGGGAGAAAGATTCTATGACCAAAGCAAACTAAGGTTCAGATCATAAATGTAAGCAAGATAATAAATTGCCATTATTACTGACATTTTTAATGGTAAACTCGTTATCTTGGTCCTGCAGGACCAAGAAAACCCTAAGGAAGTCTCTTATCTGTCACTGAAGGATTGACTAGGCTGCTTACCAACTTCAAACAGTTTGGTTGCGTTGAAGTCTTCACTCCCTGCAAGTAAACTCACTTCTGTGGCAGCTGTCCGGAAGGTATCTTCGATCCCTAGGACAAACACATGTTAGTGGGGCAGGTGTTTTCCCATTAAAACACAATGGAATCAGCTGTCTCCTTGCCACCCTTTCCTTCCCCAGGCTCTGCAAGGTGCTTTTGTTCGGCAGTGAAGCAATCTGAAGTTGCTGCTGGCTTTAAAAGCATAATGACCAAGGAATCTGTGGTGCTAGGAAGGTAAAACTGAGTGACATGCCTGAAGACAGGTGAATTCATCTCCATATGTGGGCAATCATTTTTCAGGAATTACAAGGAAGAATGATGCTGTTACAAGAAGACTGGTGCTTGTTGGTCTCTTCCAGTGCTAGGGAGTTAAAAGGTGTGAGTAGGCGAGAGAGAACCAACCTCTCCAAGCAATTCCACCCCCACCCCTTACAGCTATCAATAAAATACCAAGATCTCAACGTATCATGATCTTCCAGCAAGAAGTTAATTAACCTCCAGTTAATTGTTTGCTATCAGTAGAGGGACACAGAGATTGCCAGAAAAATGATCTTGCCAAAGTAAACATCCTTTCATTGCTGCTTTAGTTCAGCCTATTGACAAGCCTAATGCTTCTGTGCCATGGAGGCTTAACACAAGTATCTCCTCAAAAAAACTCAAAAAGGTTTTTTGGGTTTTTTTTCCTCTCCATTGAATTAAAGACCTCTAAAGACAGCAGGAAGATCTTTAATATGTGATAACTATATAGTTAATAATGAAGTCTATTCACCATCCATCTTCTTGCCAATGAACTTTCTCCTGATCTCCTGAACTGGGGCATAATAGTTGCTTGCAAAGCTTCAAAACAGCCTCAGGCCAATTTTCAATAAAATTATCATAGGGTTTTGCCTTGACTCCAGCACTAGATGTAGAATAATAGATACCCAAGAACCCATTACAAGGCAGTAATTCACTGCTGGAATTATAAACAGTAGAAGCTGAGCTTTGCCCTTGTAATTTTAAAAATGTCAGCACAGCCTCAAAGAGTGAATATATTTTCCTTGCTGATCGTTGGAGGTCTGTTATATGACATAATATATTCTTTCAAGTTTGCCACTGTTTGATGCTAGCTGGTAATAAATACTGGAGAATATAACTGAGGGTTACATGCTTTCTTCTGGAATTAACCCCTGATTATTGAGGTTTTAGGATGTACGAGAGCATGCAGAAACATTTCTCCCCTGAACTGCCTAGCAGTTGTTGCCTTGCAATGGAGACATGAATCTATCTGTGAATGAGAAACTTCTCTCCAACTCTCTCACCAAGTCTCCTAAGTCTCCTCTCCAGCACTGCTGACATTTCACTTCCCATTAAAAGAAGCCTGACCTCCAGTTTAAGAATTTCTGCCTTTCTGAGTCATTAAGTAAACTCAGAGTAATGCATACCACCATGGCTTGTGTTTTCACTCCTCTCTGATCTTGGGAAGTAATGAACTTGCACCTATCCCCTGCATTGTGGCAGCTACTGCATGACATATTGGTCTAAATTTGAACACACAGCAGCATTTAAAAAACATCATGGGAAAGTTTTCCATAGCAGCTTCAAATTTTTATGAGGTAGGCTTGAGCGTTCAGCCCTGTTTTTGCCAAAGTGAAGACTGTGTGACGGTAAGGACACTTCAAATGTCAAAGCCTCTGGATGGGTAGGAGCTAAGGCAAGGCTCCTTGGCCCTGTTTTCTGAATACATCCAAGCCAAAAATATACATTCCTTTATCCCTGTTCACCGTGCAGGCATTGTCATTGCACAGCGAAACAGGAGCTCATTGAGGTAACAGCACAGCTGGTTTGAAATTCTAAAACAGCTACAAATTTGTTTCAAGAGAGCAGATTACACCCTTTGGAATACAAAATGCCTGCGCACAAAATGACTGCCATGAATAAAGGAAGCCTGTACTTGTCTTTTAATTCCCAGGGGATGGTGGACTGCATCTAGCAGTGTGTTAGTACTACGAAAGGACCTGCCATTTCATAAATAAATCAGCGCGTCTTTTCCCACCGGAACTCTTACCTTGCCACGGAACACACGGGCCCCGGGCTCTGTGAACAGGAGGGCTCTCCCTGCCCCGTGCCCACCTCTCCCCGCTCCCCCCGGCAGCAGCTCCCACGAACAGGGCCACACCTGGGCAGTTGGGCCTGTCGCAGGTCCGGGACTCGGTGGCCGTGCAGGCGTAGCCGCAGGACCGCGTGCGCTTCTGGCTGCCGCTCCCGCAGGTGACGCTGCACAGGGACCACGGGCTCCAGTCGCCCTCACCGTCGATGTAATCTGTGTGAGGACAAACACGAGGAAGGAAATGAAGAAACAAAACTCCTACTACCCAAAACTACTGTGTAGTGTTTTTTATTAAGAAGGCAAAACAAGAATGGAATCCAGATGTCTCTACCTGAAGCTTGGGCCGAGTGCCAGGCGCGAGCCTGCTGTTTAAATGGTTTTCACACTTGATGCTCCTCGGGGAAATGCGTGCAACATTATTTGAAAAAATATTTCCTTTCTCTTTTGACCTTTTGGCAGCTGAGAATCCTCAGCTGCAAAGCTGGGTCGTGAACTAACAGTACACATCTATTCACATAATTTCCCTGCATATAGGAATATGTTTGCTGACCACAGGCTAATCAGGCATGGGATAAATTAAGTTTTATTTTTCATCTTTTCAAAACACACAGCAATAGCACAACAATATACTCAATTAATTTTTCGGGCAAGATGCGTGTTGTTGGGTTATGGGAAGCTGAGGGTCATGAGTGAAAATTGCAATTTTGTTTTTCAGTCCCTTGAACAGGGAACAGATATTTCAGGAACACTGCTATGACAACAGGGTACTGCATGCTCCTCTTGCACCCAGAACAACATGCAATTTGTAGCCTTTCATGTGAATTATTAAATAAAATCAAATTTGACTATTTACTAGAAGGAACCTTCTGAAAAAGAAACATGACTTTATTCTCTTCTGGTAAACAGCCAAAGGCACAGGACACCAAGTCTGCAGCACAGAACTCGGTGCTGCTGTGAGTATCTAAACCCTTTAGGACCAGTCTCCTTTGTGTGCTGCAGAAACCGTTGTACATTCCACGGTGTGAAGGCCACCAAACAAAGCCCATGAATCCATCCCAGTTTTCTTGCCTTCCCACTGGCCTCCCCAGCTGAGGGAACACTTGGCTTAATGGTTTTCCCTGCAACCTACAGGAGACATTTTACTGACCCTGTGATCGTAACTTGCAGCTGTAGATTCTTTAGGTTACACCAGCACTGGTAGCAAAGCAAAATCTGGTTTAGTGGCTCTGAGCCAGACCTGCTCTATAGCTATAGGTAAGAGTACCTAAGCTACAGCAAGACCCAGGGACAGATCCCTGCCTTCCCTGGCCTCTGTGCTACACGGATTCCCGCTCCCCCCACGGCTGTGCTGTCTGTGGGCTTCCTGAGCTGCTTAGTAGAACACGTAACTTGATTTGTACCATATGTAATGACTGACGACAACTCTGTGGGGTGCTATTAAATATTTATTGCCAGGAGTATGGGAAGGTTATATATCTCACTCAGAGCAAGCTGCCTAGATGCGAGTTCCTCGTGGCAAGGACCTCATGTGTTTCTCCTCCTTTTCTTACATGGCTGATGATGGGGAAGTCACCACACTGGAATCAGGTGTCCGTGGTGAGATGTGGGTGGGAAAGGCTAACGTCGGTGTGCAGAGTTTGTGGTTCTGGGATTTGCCAACAGGCAGGCACCACAAGAGTCCAAAAAGGCGTCAGATGTCTCAGGAAAAATGTGATCTGCCCTCTATGGCTGGCCCTGCTCTTCTTCCCAGCTCTTCTCCAACTCTTTTTTCTCCATGTGGTTGGTAAGGAAGAGAGCAGATGAGCAGGTGCAATGCCTGTCAAACAGCCTACCCTAGGAGGCCCAGGAAGGGCAGGGAGAGCCCTTGGCAGTGGCAGAAGGAATGAGAGAGACACACACAGGAAAGGTGTGAACATGGCAGTGGGTGGAACATCTAAGCCCCACATGGGCAGGATCTGCTGCTACATCCTCTTGGACAAGGCCAATAGCACTTGGCATTTTAGGTTAGTCAGAAAGCCAGGAGTTGCTTCCTATTTGCCGGCTGCTCTGGTTAGCAGCAGAGAGCTCTAGGAAAATTTTAGATCTACCTACCTAGTGTTTACACCGCATTATGAGGCACACTATTGAATACATCATGTTAAATTTTCAGCTGAAGCTCAACCTGTTCTTTCCTCTTTTTATTTTTGTAATTCTTAGTATTTTTTTTCTACCACAATTATTTGTGAAAGCAATTTTATTTAACTTAAATGAATAACTATCTAAGATATGAATTCTTGGCAATAAACCCTGCCCACAAATAAATGTAGGTGCAAAAAGAAGGATAGACTTTAACCTTCTAGCCACAAAATTTAATACATGTGTATGTGTTTAAATACACCAATCCACAAAAGCTCTTGACTTTTAAGACTCTAGGACTTGAAGTTAACCAAATCATGGGAAAAATAAGGCTGAATCACTGCATGACAGGCACTCTGCAGTATCTGGGGAATAACAACAAAAGTGACAGGGTAAAAGTACTGTGGCTTTGATACCTTGTTCTGACTAAAAGTTGTCTGTATTTACACACAACTTAAATCCAAGGGGCTCTGAGCTTCCTGTGAGCACAGTTTAGCTCACCTCCCTTGGGTCATTCCCATGTGGCTAGTTACAGCCTGTCAGGGCAGTGAATAGCTGTAGCTCCTCTCTGTTTCTAGTTTCTGCAACTGTTTCATACAACAAGCTGAAAACAATTGTTTTCGCCATGACACATCTGGAAGAGAATTACACACGCAAATACACAATGTTCCTGCTGCACATGCCACTCCCCACACATGCACCAACAGAATTCATCTTATTTGTGTATCCACCAAATACTACCACGTTTTAGATCTTGCTTATTTATCCAATAGTTATATTTTGGTTCCCAAACCACCGCACGATTCTAAATTTGTACTTATCCTTACTCTAAAAATAAATGTGAAACCTTGTTTCCTCTACTTTTAAAAAAAGCACACTTTGGACTAAAAAAAGGCCCTCTTCTGGGATAACTGGTATGATTTTCAAGATTATAGACTTACTGGTGGAATGCAGCTACCACAGTACAGCTTGTGCATCTGCACAGATTTGTATTTAAAAGCTGATGAACAAAAGCCACATGTTGAAAAATTCTATTTTGCTTGGCCTGCTCTCAGCGATGCCTCACCATTCTCATTTCCCCCACGCTTGTTTTTACAATCCCAAGATGCCCATACGAGGCCTGGAATGCAAACTTACCATACTCTGGCTGCTCCTTGGACTCAAATGTCCGGTGACTGGGTGCACGGCTATCCCACCCACCGAGAGGGTTTAGGAAGTTGCTGTCCTCAGTAGTGCTGTCATACTTGTAGTCCTGGTCACCGCTGCTCATGCGAGTCAGGGTGGAGGACCTCTGCCACCAGTTCCTCCAGTCCGGCGATGGGGCTGGCCAGCTGGGCTTGCTGCTCTCCTTCTGCAGATCCTTGTCTGTCTCGGTGTCGGGGCCATCCACCACTTCAATGGTGACCTGTGGGATTCAGAACAGACCAGCCTGACTGTCAGTACCTCCTCCTAGTCAGTGGGAAGCTTTCCACAGAGCAAAGACAAGGTGCTGCCTGGCAAAGGAGCTGCGCAATACCGTCGGGGTCGCATGTTGTAAACCATATGCGGATTACTGAGCCCAGAGATATGCAGAGGCTGAGTGATTCCTTCTGCTACCTCTGCTGAATCAGACCTTGGAACAAAGGCTAGGAAAAATCCTGCGCAAAATAATAACAACCCATGCTGTGCCTAAAACCTTTGCAGCAGAATTTTCTGCCTTATGGGGAAAACATGTTTAGAGCTGAACATATATGACCAGGGAAAAGAAAACCAAGTCTGTACTCTAATCATGCCAAGGCTGAATTTGAGGCAAGCATGAAGCACACCAGTGTGCAGAGCCTGTTCCAAGGACTTGGGCTGACTCAAGATTGGGCTAAGCAAGGCTATGAGTGTGAAGGTGAAGATGCCCCAGGTATCTCTGTGTTTGCATCTGTCTTGCACTCTGGCAGCAGTTCAGCTGTTACTGCTGCACAAAACCACACTCTGCAGCAGTGATGGGAGCCAGCAGCTCATCTGACCATCACTGAGTAAGTCACTTGCTGCAAAACCCTCTAAAGTAGGTCCTTTTGTCATGCTGGAAGAGTATAATGACCTATTATGGTCAACCTGTTTATGGTTTCTACAGAAGCCTAGAACCAAAATTCAAAGTTTGCTGCCCAATTCCCTTACAGACATCAGGAATGTCAATATCATTCTGCATAGGAGCAACCCTTAATTATTGCTTTCTGTGCTGAACAATGTGTAATTGTAAAACTCTTGAATAAATATTGTGTGTGCATATAGGTGGCTATTTAGGTAGAAGCAGGGACTAGCCATCAGAAACCTTGGCTCTGTGAGTCATGCAAGCATTGCCTGGCCACAGATAAATCATAAAATGCTCTGATGTTTCATGCTAATGTGGTTCAGTGATTACTTTGGACTGGCTAAACAATCAGAAATTACTATCAGATATATCTATAATGTTTAATAGGTATGGAGGCATTCTCAGCCTTTCAAGATGGTAAGCCACGAAAATCAGGTTGTATAAAACAGAAATAATGTATTATTATGCTAAAAGTCATTTACATGGCTCTGTGGATGTGCATTGTGGATAAAAGGTTAGTTTTATACAATTGTTATCAGTAAAACCACAAGATACATACAAGAAAAAGAAAGGAAAGGTCACAGCTACCTGTGATCCACAGTGTGACACAGGAAGCAAAGTAGATCTGTCATATCTTCAGAGCTGCAGACACAAACAATGCCCACACATCCTTTCTTTGGAGAAAGGAGATTTTGAACCTATTTCATGCTCTGCATTTGACCGTAGACCAAGCCACTGAAATGAAACAACTTGGAGGCTACTATGAAGCTCCGCTGGGAGAAAGAGCAAGAGCAAGGGAAAGTGCAGTTGTCAGCCTAATCGCATCTTTACACAAGGGATACTTCACTCCCAGGCTAAATATGGAATTGGAACGATTACTTCATTAAACCTCAGTTTCTACAGACCAAGAATTAAAATGGATTTCATAAGTTTGAAAACATCAGGGTCAGTCCAGGGATTCAAAATTGTTGCATTTATCCAAGCAAAACAGAGTTTTCACAATAAGCGAAAGGAAATCGTGTTACTGAGCGGCAAACACTGCCAGTGGTGAGGCGTTATTACTCCCCACCTGGAAGTTAGTACAACTCTAGTACTTTAGTAGCGAGTATTTTTAGGACCACACTAACTCTCTAAGCCATGACTCAGCAAAGTGGAAACAAACCAACCCTCTGACAAAAGATAATGATAATGGCTCCATTTGCTTTGCTACTCTGTAGCTGTGTGACAGTCAATCAGCATGAACTCGCGTTATTTCAGCCAGGTACAATTTGAAGAATCACAGGAACTTGATTTTTAAATAATGATTGATGATGCCAAGTCAGTTTAAGGGAAAGAGGATTGCAGGGACAGAGAAACTTCTGCTGAGGTGGGTGCTACACTGGTGAGGAAAGGCAGGTGGAACACAGACACTTCCAGTGTCGCCAGACACCACCAGACCTCCACCAGCACTGCCACTACCTCACTTTCAAGACATATCTGTCCAATCAGATATCCACTTCAGTCATTTTTTACCACTGAGGAAGCTTATTACAAAGCCTCTAAAATGAGTTTTCCAACACACAGCCTATTTAAAAACCAAAACCAGCAGAAGCAAAATCCAGCGCAGTAATCTGACACATACCTATGTTCCTTTCTCCACTGCTCTAAGCTTTGATTACCGAGCTGTTTATTGTGGCATAAAAACCATAGAGTGAAAGAAATTCTATGAAGCATCCTGGGACTGTCTGAACTGTCACTCTCAGAAACTGGAAGCCAGCTTCAATCGACTCTGGTATTTTCAGGGACATGGCTGTGCTCTGCCCAGCTCCATTTAACTTAATGGACCTTCCAGAGGCAGGGGGGAAGTCAATGCATAATCCCAGTAATCCCTCCTCCAACTCTATGACCCAAAAGCTAGGGCAGAGGTGTGAGAAGAGGCTGCTGCTTCAGGAGAGCTTTTGCTCCCTTATCCCAGTCTAAAATTTTGAAAAAACAGTTTTCACTGAATTTTTCCCAGTACTTGCAGGTAGACTTACAGCATTAGTCTGTAACTGTACATACATATATGCTTGTACATATACATGGCACTGAAACATGTAACTTATTTCATCAGTTTCTATACTGGGGGCTGTTTATAAAAAGGAATAAAGAAATCAGATCAAGAACTAGAATCATAAAAACCAGGCAGTTAGAGAAGCTCTGGGAAAGCTTTCACGCTGTACAAGTATTCCAACAAAAACATGTTCTCCTAAAAATTAGAAAAATAGATCTGGTTTAGCATTTCTATCTTGGAGACCATTTTAAAGGCTGATTTCTTCTTCCAGTGATTATCAAAACTGTAAAGATTTTTTTTTTTCTCAAGCTTCCCAAAATGTCTGTGGTAACACAGTCCTTGTATAAATCCACAATCATCCCCAGAAAAATTCAAACCTAAAATAAAGCAACTTCTTCTATGGTTGTATGAGCTACAAATACGGACGTTCCTCTGAAAACTGCTAAAAGCAATTGGCACAGGTACATTAAAACAACAGATTTGCAGTCAATTTCTAATGAAACAAGTGTATCAAGCACAGATGTCTCCAGACACCAACATCCAATTTTCTCCCAGCCAAAAATATACAGAAGATAAATATTATCCCAGCCTGCTGGAGTGCACAAAAAGTTCTGTGTTCTTCGTCCTGTTTACTGAGACAATGTTTCTGAATTCACTTTACTGGTGTAAACATCGCCCTACGCAACTGGAAGATTATGTTTCAGGAAGAACTGTGTTTGCAATATTGTGCAAGCAGCGTATCCTATGACATTTCTATCCTCTGTTACTTTCATGCAATCGATGCAAATTTTCAACACAGAACTTGCCATTCTGGTAAGATGGATATGTGCCAGTCAGCAGTGAGGCAATATAATAGGAGAAGAGAAACAAGTTCATTATAAGAGATTGAAATGGTAAATTTGGATTTATACCACATAATTTCAATTAAAAAGCTATGAATAGTAACATCAATTTACTTCTGGTTGTGTCATGTCACTTAGAAGACTTTTCTGGACTTGATGAAAAGTGAAGGACCTTCAAAATTTGTTGGGAGCAAAGAAGACAATGGGACTTGAAACCTGAAATTTCTATTAGTGTTGTCAATCCAATTTGCAATCTCTGATGAGCCCAACAGAACCCCCAAATTAAAAATGTGGTCTAGCTCTGAATTTTGCACTCTGCAGTGAGCTCTTGTTACCCCATGACATTAAGAAACCTGCACAGCACTGGTATTGAAAGTGGTTTAACCATGGCCCCCTGGTCCCCTGCTCTGCATCCACGAGTCTCTCCAGCTTGCCAGAGGAATAACTAGTTCCTGCAAGGCTCCACCGTGCTTCCAGTGCTGCACCTTGGGACAGCTGCTTTGCTACTGCCTCAAGACATTAAGCCTTACAAGCCTTACAAGAAACAAGCACTCTTGGAGCCCTCCAGCTCTTCCTGTGCTAAATTAGAGATGAGACTGCTAGAACTGGTCAGACACTTGCTGTGATAATACCAAGAGGGTGTTGCTATCCAATGCAGTGAAACCAGCAGCTTCAAATGACAAATATAAATGATAGCTAAAAAAATATGTCTAATAAAATGTGTGAAAAGTGACATTATGATGTAGGTGAAGGTGAGGGACATGGCCACGGGTGAACCCAGAGAAGAGCTGGTTTGAAGCCTGCAGCTCTTTTTTAAAAGCAGATCCTACAGCCTCGTTTCTCTGTAGTTGTATATGTTCCTGGAGTGGGTGGTTCTGTGCAGATGTTTTTCTAAGAGAAGGTAGTAACCCAAAAGGTATCAAAGACAGAAAACAGATAACGAACAGATAACAAAGCTAACACAGCAGCACTTGAGTGGCGTGACTGGTGGATATCGCCATGGGCCTCATGGCAAATGGTAAAGATCAAGCAGGCATTAACTTCTGGTTTAAAACCACTCCTAACAATTACTATCAATCCTGCAACTCAAAGCAAGGATAATAATCCCATCAGATTTAATCATATACTGATTTACTTCAGTTTTCCAGGGAACATCAACATGCTTTTAGACAGGAATCCTACCTGTTTCTGTGCAGTTTTCACCTGGAACATGTCACCTCCTCAAGATGTTTAACATGCCCATTGCAACTGGAGCTTGTCCAGCTGTGCTTCAGCTCTACTGGTCGTGAAGCATGACCAAGATATAAGTTCACCAAAGAGCATTATTATGAACAAAATGACTTTGTTGCCCAGAGAGGATGTGAACTCCCTGTCCCTGGAAGTGTGACCAAGCTGGATGGGGCTCTGAGTACCCTGATCTGGTGGAAGGTGTCCCTGCCCATGGTAGGGGGGCTTGAACTAGATGATCTTTAAGGTCCTTTCCAATCCAAACCACTCTATGGTTCTGTGAGTTTTCTCTTTTCTGCTCAGTTGTCATGGTGTTGAGCCCTGCTGGGGAAGCAGCAAAGCAGTGGGACAACAGAGCAGCACACTACCTGTCCCTGGTACAGTACAGGGATTTTCCACATGTGAAAGGAAATCCAAACAAAATGTGTGATCAGTTTTTGTAACCACCCCCTCATCCAGAAGTCTTCCAGGCATTGACAGAATTGCTAAAATGACAAAAAAGAAGCAAAAATACCCCAAACCAAGCATCCAGTCTTTGCTCAACAGCAGCTGCTGTGGTTACTCTCAACAATCAGTGTGGAAGCAAAGCTGCAGCATGAAGTGCCACTTGAAATGATGGGAGATGTTACAAGGCTAGAACACCACAGAGAGGCCAGTAAGCGTTGTCCTGGTCTCGTATGCAAAGAGTCAAATTGCATTGGGATTACTGCAGCTCTGACTGTTGTTTCTGAGGGTTTTCTAGAGACAGCCTGTTGTACTTAGATTAGATTATCATCTGATAAATACGGCAGTACCTGGGGTAATGTTCCGAACTCCTCTGATGGTGTTTCTGATATTCACCAGTTCCTCACTGAAAGAGCACACACCAGGGCATGATACTGCCAGTGCCATCGCACAGGAACCAGAGAAGGAATGGCTCTAAAGAGAACTCACTGGAGTATCTTTTCCACCTGCTTTTCCGGATGAACTTTATGCCTCTTTCTTAGATTTTTTTAAATTTCCAGGTATGATTTCTATTAAAAAATGTTATTTTTGGTCTATGCAGTAGAAGGAAAAAAAGGTTTTGAGTCTCTGAGAAGAAAAATGGCCATTGTGCTGTCTTAACACACAGGCTGTTTTCTCCTTTCCAACCTCTTGGTCTAGGAGGAGGACTTTTTAAATCAACACTCCCAAGATTGTAACCTACAGAGCCGGGAGCCATTGTGCAAAAACAAAAATAATCACCAATTCTGTTTTCACTTGCCAAGTAGCTGATGAGAAATTTGCAAGTCAACAAGTGTCACTATTTCTATTCAGATCAGTATAGTACTGTTTAACGAGCAAGAACTCACTATAACCATGTTATTCCTAAAAAAGTAGGCCACCTTTTACAATCTTTAGGCAAAGAAATAAACTTTCTCTGACTCTGTAAGGAATTAATGGGAATTTTATCTCCATGAGGCTTGACCAGCTGCAAGACTGTCAACCAGGAACTTAAAGAAGCTTTGTATACCCCTATTTGCACACCTAAGTAAGCAGAGCAAATGTAGAGTAAATATAATGTAGAACTTAGGGAGTCTGTTTTCTGAAAGAGCTCATCCTTGTGCACAAGAACTCTGGGATCAATGTTGCCCAATGCTTTCCAGTTCACAGGACTAGTCTTGCCAGTTCTCAGAGTCCAGCATAGTTGCTGACATAGTTGCTGACACATTTCCAAGATCAGGTGGTGGAAAAAAAGGTCACAGCAGCAGCAGCCACTACGAAGACAAGCCAGGGAACTGTTTCCATCTCTTTTATCTATTCCCTGGGTCTAAACATTGTATGTTGTTACTACTCAGAGAAGGTTTTTGTTTCCTCCTGTCCTCCTCTGCCATTTACACACTGTTCAAACAATGATGGTACACTATTTGCCTCATGCCACAATCTGGAGCCCCTACAGCTTCCCAATCTTCCCTTCCTAAAGTTGTCTGGTAGGGTTCTCCTAGTGTGAGAGATGTGTTCAGTCACCACATGTAGAACACGTTTGCTACCTTGGACCGTCAAGCATTGACCCTCTGTCAGTTTAAAGCCATTCCCTCTTGTCCTATCACTCCAAGCCCTTGTAAACTCCCTCTCCAGCTCTCTTGGAGCCCCTTTAGTACTGGAAGGTGCTTGAAGGTCTCCCCTGAGCCTTCTTTTCTCCAGGCTGAACAGCCCCAGCGCCCTCAGCCTGTCTCCAGAGCAGAGGTGCTCCAGCCCTCCGAGCATGCTGGCCTCTCACCAGCAGATCTATTCCATCTTTACATATGTACTTCTTAGACATATCAAAAGGATGGTAATTTTGTGGGCTGGGGGGACTATAAGAAGCCAGGAATTAATTTAACCAGAAAACCAGATCTATTAGTGCATTGTTTTTATAAGCACATCTTAGGCGGAACAACATTTGAATTTATTGTTTTGGTTAAAAAAGACTGCTTATTAATGCCAATTTTGCTTTAAGGCTCTGAATTAAAAACAAATCACTCATTTTTTCCTCTTTCCAATGCTTGAAGTTTCAAGATGCAAGTGGCTTGTAAGAGGCTGTTCCAAACCCAAGAACAGTTTGAGGAATAACATATAACGAAGTTTCTTGAAGACAACTTTTTTTTTTACTCCAAGCAGCTGCTGCAGAAATTAACTCTGTCTCAGTTTCATACAGAGGAACACATTTTGAGCTGAAACTGAAAGACCTGTTCTCTGACAACCTTTGGGGATGGTTGCATTTTATAATGACATACCAAAAGCAAATCTGTTCACAAACAAATTTTACAACAGTAAATTGAAGACAGAAATTAAAATACCCATTTCTTATCAACGAAGATAATAGGCTCCAAAACAGCAATCACCAAGATGGGTTTAGTATCATAAACAGGTCTACACTGATCCCCACACTTATGCAATCAGCACTATCCAAGGAGAAATTAATAAAATATTTGCAGTATGTGCATTAACGTAGAGACAAAAAGTATGTATAACATATATTATGTTTTATATATAATACTATGTTACATTGCATTATGTTGTACTATATACATTCTCTATTGGTAGAGACAGATTGTTCTGGCTGTGCGTCATGGAAGCCAGGCCGAAAGTTCTCTTGGTTCAGTAAAATAACTTTGTCATTAAAAAAACCATAAAAAAGTCAGACGTTAACATAAATTTGTACCTGAATGTTGGGATTCTGCCCATTGATATCTGCTTTTGATAGGTCGGGGAAGTTTGGGAGATCCAGGAGGAAAGATCTGGGTCCATCTCTTTGCAAGGACGTATGCCCGTTCTCCTGCCTGAAGCGCTGCTTAGGGAAGGGCCGGTGGGCAGCCTGGAGATCGGGGTATTCTCGTCGCTCCTCGGGGTTCAGGGTGAAACTGTCTTCAGGAGAATGGTCGTCTGCAGTCAGTGTGTTCTGGGGAAGAAAAGCAAGGCACTATAACCACAACTGAGAGCGTGCTGTCCTGCCAGTGCCCCCCTGTCTCTGATGTCTGCAGCCTTACAGCACCCAGACCCACTGCTCATTACTGAAACAAAGATCTGTAACCAGCTGACACAAGATAAAACTGAGTCACGCTTGGGGGCTTAGCTCTTCCACGCTCCTGAACCATTCCAGCCTTGTGGTGAGCACCTACACATGGACACAAGCATCAGATTTAAAACAAACCTAGAAACATGAGGCTCTGAAGGAACCTCTGGGAAATCAAATTGTACCACATTAAACGTGTCCCTAAAAATGGTGAAAGGCATCCTTCTTACAAATCGTTTTAGCTTGCTTTGTTCCACAGTGAAGCAAAAACACTGACTGTTAAGGCCATGTTGAAATTTATGGCATTAAAAGATCCTACCACTGAGCTGGCAACCTCCCCTTCTCTCCCCTCAGTCTGCAACAACTTCCATCTCGTCTCTGTGTTCCTCACCCAGTTTCTCTGGTCTTGAACATCTGAACCTTCCTTCCTCTGGGATCTCATTTTCATGTTTGCCTAATGGTGGGATTGAATTTCACCAAGCTGTGGGTCAGCGGTTAATGCTTTTGTTATTGTTGAGCGTACTTTCGGGTTTTGTAGTATATTACAGCAGGCTGCCTCTGAACCAGTAGCACTGCTGCCACTGCCTTTGACCTCACCAAGGAGACACATTTAGTATCAAAACACTGGCTCCCTGGGTTAGGACTGGCCTGGGGACTTGGGGGAAAAAACAGCAGAGAAGTCCAATCTTCNAAAAAAAAAAAAGCCATGGGGCAGATTCAGCACAGGTTTTGGTTTTGACTCAGCTGAAAAATTTTAGCTTGAGGTCTTAGTATGACCGCCTGGGGAGTTTTTATTTTCAGTTCATAAAGAGACAGCAAGCATGGAGAGGGTAAATGTTAAAGACCTATCTTTTAAAACAAGCACAATTAAAGTGGAATGGCCACATGTGGTTCTGGCTCTACTGAAGCATATTTTTGCCAGCATTTCTGGTTAAACGCAATCTCCATCCAGCTCCCCTGGTTCAAATTAAGCCATAGCATACCTTTAGCTAAGCTCTCAGATAGATAACAGCTCCAGTGCCTTTTCTTTTATTTTGTGTTTATTTGCTTAGAAGGTTCTAAATTGACCTTTAAAGAGATTTTACAATATAACCTGTGCACATTACAGGAAAATATTCCGTTAAATAAATATACAGTTAAATATTCAGTTATTGAGTTAAATAAACTAAGATTGAAGAGTTAATCTGGGACTAAGAGAAATTGTCTCCAGTAAAAATGAAGGTGGTTCTCCTCTCCCCTCCTTGCTGCACTCCATTTGTAAAGAGCAAAATCAGATTTAGCAGAATTAATGTTGTCTTCCTTTTGTCACGTCCAGAATGCTTATGCTCTGAAAGTGCCAAGAGGGCCATTTCATACATCTACAGCAAGATACAAATTCTGAATTAGCGTATGTGTGCAGTGCTAAAAATGTGCGTGCTCCTGACAGCCTGCATTACTTGAAGGCTAAAACATGGGCACTTCTCTTTGCTGGAGACCAGGAGGGGCTTTCAGATGCCTTTGGTGGCCCACCCATTATTCAATATAAAGTAGAAAGCAGATCACACAGCAGCAAGGTCTGGGAAATGAAACTGAGGGCCATTTAGCTAACTTTGGATTCCTTCCTCATATGCTAGTGCTTTAACTTAACACTTTTCAAATAGAATTTAACTGTAAACTTCTTGGTGCATGAGGATTAAATGACTTTTCAGTTATGTCTGACTAACGAGAGGGTGTAATTGTGCTGTGATTAAATTACTTCAGTCAGGAACCAAAAAAACAAAAAAAAATGTGGTACTTAACTACTTTTACTGGGGTATCATGCTCATAATCTTACCTTTATTGAAAATGAAGTAAGATTTTATTAAAAATAATAAAATTCTCACATACAATTTCATACTTTCCCTATCTGCTTGCCACTTCAGGAGCATTGTGATTCTCCACATCAACATAGCATGTAGCTAGAGCTGGCCAAGGCCTTTGGAGACCCACATTTAATTATCTGATAAGACTCGCTGTGTGATCCTGACAGGTCATGGTTGGTCGGTGCCTCAGTGGGGATAACAGCACTTCCCTTCCTCACTGTGATGTTTGCGGGGAGCTCAGTAACTACAATAATAAGGGCTATATAAAAAGTTTTTAATAGTGTCAAACAGATGGAATATCACATGGAGTTAGTTAGGAAATTGTCATGTGAAGTAATGACATCAGGCTGATCAGGCCCACTACCAAGCTGCTCAGGGCAGGGACTGTCATTAATTACAGACCGAGCGAGATGGGGCTGTTTGACACTGGAAAGAAAAATGGAGGGAGGACAAGATAACTGCTCTATCCTAAAGGCTGCTGCAGGGAAGGGAGGATGGACCACTCTGCTGACCCAGAGACCCCAGTTACACATTAGGTACACATTTCTAATGCAGCGACAGCCAAGCCTCAGAGCAGACTCGAGTGGGACATGGAGATTGACTTTAGGAGCAGGGTTGACTAATGCCTGGCAGGAGTGACATGGGTTAAACTGAGCCTGCTCTGCCTAGAGGCAGTGCCATGTCTCTCACAGTCTCTTTCACACTAAGACAAGCCCAAGATATGCCTCCTTGGCTTCTGTGTCATACTGCAACACAGGCAAATGGAGATGCTCCACACGCGTGATTATTCCAGTTACCTGCTCACAGTACCAGGAGTGAAAGGCCATTTGCTTCCAGTTAACAAAATGAATAGAATGTCCATTTTTTAGCAAGATACTTCTTGGTGTAGTGCCTAAGCTGATTTGCAGTATTATTAGAAATGTGTATTTCTGGTAAAAAGATAAAAGAGGCCGCCACAAATAAAAGTGAGCTTGAACTGCATGTGAAGAGAAGAATATGCTCACCCTCTGCTACTGCATTAGCTCTGCAAAGGCTCTTCCAAGACCCATCCAGCAGGAAAAAGTGTATCCTTATTCCAATGTCAGCATCCTTTCTCAAGAAAACAAGGTTTGTATTCCAAAGCTAATAGATGAAATTTTTTTTTTCAGGGAGGGATATTCTTCTCTTCTTCTTTCCAAGTTATTTCCCATTTTTATATTTCACACTATTTTATTCCCTATGCTTTTGGGAAAGCAGTGTTGCCTGCCTTCCTTTAAAAGCTATGTCACTTCATTCAGAACTACTGACTCAGTTTCTTTGAAGTTATGACATTTCTAATTCAGGCACACTGGTTTCTTACTCAAATGATGCATCTGCTCTAAATATTTTAAGATAAAACAGTTTTTTCCCCTTCATTTAACAGGATTATTCACAACATTTAAACTTTCCATTAAGATGATTTTAAGAGGTTACTCATGCTGGCTGTAATCTACAGTTCTGCAGCGCCATGGGATCAGATAATTATAGAAGCTCCTAATACACAAACAGCTTAGGATTTTTGAGTGTTCCAAGTGTGGACAGTATAGAAGGGCAGGAACATATTACCCATGTGACAAGGCAACAAAGTAAACCCTTGAGAGAGAATGTGACATATTGTTTGCATTACAGAATAACACACCTTGCAACCCCCCTCTCCGAAAAAGGGAGGGCAGTAGGTCCGTACGTATGAATGTCTTTGTGTCCATCTATAAACCATGAAAGAAGAGCAATTCACAGGGATTTTGTGAGGATAATTTCAAACGTTGGTGATGCAGGTGGGACTTGCACTATGGCAGCCTTTAAGGCACCAAGAGCCAATCCCGCATGCACGAGAAATGTTCTGCCTGATACCGCAATTTAACTCTTCAATAATCAGATGGATATTTTAACACCCTCCTTGGCCTTTTCATTGTGTTTCTCCCTCTGTCATGACAGACATGAGCTGCAGGGAAAAGTACTGTTTCTCTTCCCCACAGAGAAGCTAAAGAGAAATGGGAACTTGTAAAAATACCAACCTAAAAGGGAATTTCTCTACAATTTTTGCAACCAATGAGTCCATCTCCCTCCTCTCTTCCTTATTTTAATACCATTTCCAGTTCTGGAAAAACAACCAAGACGGAGAATAAGTGAGGAATGCTTGTAGCTACAGAAAATATTCTGAAGCAGTCCCTCTTTCTCTGTCCTTCATATTTGTTACCTTCCTTCATTCACTCCCCACTTGCCAAACTAAGGGCATATTTGCAAGCACTGATAATTATGGAGTTCAGAGGATTTTGGAAAACTGATTCAACTTATATTCTAACAGCTCCCAGGCAGCAAGGGAATCTTACTAAATCCCTGCTGCAGCTACATTGCTTTCCTATTTCTTGTATACTCCTTTGAAATATCTTGTAAAATGATCTTGACAAGAGGCCTTGAACTGAAAACCGACGGTCTGTCACTGCACTTTCATGATGCACCTGTACAGCATCTTCAGCCACCAGCAACAAGGAACTTTTATTTATTAGGAAACTTCACAGACGCTATAAAAGATTATATTGCTATCAGAGACAAAATGAGGCCTGGGGCCTTCACAGAAAACCATTATAGCCATTAGGACTGGTTTCATTTCCCACCTGCCCAAACAGATTGTTTTCATTTTGAAGGCTGTCGTGTGTTTTCAGGTTAGTGCTAAATGATCACTTTAAAATTAACTGGTCTGGGGAGGCCGAGTGATACACCGGGATACTACAGGAGACTTTCACCTCCACAGATCCAAGATGTGTAATGAACTTGGGTGATCCAATTCCTCGAGGGGTTTTTTTTTTGTCTGTTATGAGTACAAGCAGCATGGGACCTATCGGGATGAGGTATGAGGACAGTGTTAGAGAAGCAGGCAGTGAGGGTAACAGCTGAGAAACATTATCAGAGATACACAGAGAAAGATTTTTTTATGATTAATACAGTCCAGGCAGTCAGACAGAAAGTCAGACCAGAAAGGTGTCAGATCAACACTCACCTACTAAGATATTCTCATTTTTTCTTAAAATGTGTTTGCCTCTCACTCACACATAGCAGTGAAGTGAAAGACCTTATTTATCTTTAGAAAACTGCACAAACGAATTGTTTCAATAATAAATAGTGCATTTTAGATAATCACTGCTAATAAATAATCTAAACCAGATGGCATTGGCTTGCATGTACACAATTGTTTCAGCAAGTGGTTCCAAAATAGAGCATCTGCTTTAAACATTGTGCAAATAAAAGATGAATCACTGATTACGGTTAGTAATAATAATGATAATAATAATAATAGAGTTCTGTTAATCATGATCTGCTTTTTAAGGGTTCTCTCTTATTCTCCGGTTCTCCAGGAAAATTAGTAAAATGACAGCATATTCAGTTCTAACTTGCAGTACATCTGCCTGTGTGACTAAGTGGCCATGGAAAGACCAAATCCAGCCATCCCACAGTGTACTCCTATGGGACAGATGAGCTTCAGGGGCTGTATGGTTCTTGAAGTGATTTTGTCCCTATGGAGAACAGGATGGAGTCACAAATACTGTTGCAATTAAGACAGCAGAGTTCAGGGTAGGCATCGATCCGCAGTCACTTTTGGAGCAGCGGTCTCTGTAGGAGATGTTGGGTGCCAGTGGCAGCACGGTGAGGTGCTTGGAATGCCCCAGTGCACACCACAGCTGGTTGCCTGCTGTATGCTGAAATGGCTCTCAGGAGCAGCGTGCAGCAGAACCAGGATCTCAAAGCATCTGGGCACATTTATGGCAGAATCACAGCTTTTGAATTTTAGAGTTTCTACACTAAAAACTTGTAGCCCTCATGGCTACACAGAAAATCCTGAGAACTGAATGTGTAGCCAGGACGTGTGGCTGCAGAGAACCTCGGGCTGTAGGGTTGAGGGCCCCTTCACATCTAGGAAGTCCCAGACAGCTCATTTGGGGCACATGGCCAACACTGCGTCAGGACCCTCCGCGGTGAAGGAAAAGGCTGTTGCCCTGTTGAACCTTGTGAACTGATACATCCCAAGTGCCAGAGCAGCTCTAACACCATTCCTCCCACACTGAGCCAGTTGATTCACGTGCAGTCGTCAAGCTTTGGTCCATCCCTCATTCAGATTCTACTTGAGGGTTTCTCTCACTGAGCTCCCTGTGTCTTCCACACCATCAGTAAACAGGGGGTCCACATCTGAATGGCTCTGGCAGACAATATTTTCCCCTCTAAGCTTAAGGAGAAAACCAACCATATTATACTCAGATCTGGCAACCTTTTGCTACATGTTGTGGACACACATTTCACATCACAGCTATTTTTCATGCTCTGTTGTTTGCTTGTATTTCATGTTTTCATTCAGCTGGAAAATACAAACAGTATGGTTCAGCTTGGAGGTGAAGAACTGCCAGTTTGTATAAACACTTTGATAATAGAAACTTGGTGGTGATTACAGCTCAATGTCTGCTGGAAAAAAATAGAGGCCCTTTAGCAAATTTTCTAATGTACAACACTGTACATTGTTGTACATACCAGTTGTACAACACTGGTGCTTTGTTCTTCAGCAGATACTCAGCCATCCAGGGGACGGCCAAGCACACAGAATTAAATCATGTAGGGCTCTGACAGATGCTCAGTGCCAAGTTTTGCTTGTAGTTAACAGATATTTTCAGTTGCCTAAGCTGGTGGTAAACATTTAGTTGTTCTTCATGACTCTAAAGATCTTCCCTGTAATCACTGCCTGGCTGGAGCTCTCCACACAGGACATACTGATTTACTGGCTGAACAGGCAAAGGTACAACTGAAGAGTAGCCCAAGTACTCCACTCCAATAATCTATGGTGCCAAAATGTAAATTCTTTGAAAGTTCTAATTCTTTCTAGGCTTTATTAAAGACTGGCATAAAATCAGTAGTAAAATAAAGCTTTAAACAGAATTCTCTTATACCCTGGCTAAATTTAACTAAACTAGTCTAATCTCACCCTCATCTCATCTGAAACCTGCATCACAATTTACACATTAGGTTCCAACAGAACGTGAAGATCTGCCTTAAGCTGCAATCAATACTGCAAAGGAAATCCAGAATATTAATACTTTTTGTATACAACTCTTTGGTCAGGCTTTGCAGGTCAGCACACACAAAGTCAGTGTAAATTAAAGAGAACGAACATACATCTTAAGTTATTTTCCTGGGTTTTAAACTATGTCCTTTTGCAAGTTTATTCCACTAAATCACTACGGCTAGGATTTCACTAGGTGAACCAGCTTTAATAAATGAAGTTTTCATCTCTCCCTAGCTAAAAGAGTAACCTTACTTGAAGCCTTTTCAATTTCTAAAGTTGCCTTCAGCTGTTAGTTTCCAAGAAACAGCTATTCCCAGCCTCCGTGTCTCCCTCTCTTATGCCACTGAATATCCACCCTATGCTTTCAAAAGTGCCTATGACTCTGGCTGTGTTAGCTGGCAGATGTTTTTAGAGACTAGAAAGTGTTTAGTCCCTGTGGACTAAAAGTTACATGATGACTTCATCACACAAGCAAAAGCTAATAACGGGAAAGCAAGAAAGCAGACAAGTGTTATATTCCAAAAACATGATGTTTCCTGTGCTTCTGGCAAAGCTACTCCTGTGCCTGAAAACAGGCAAATCACTTGAGTCCTGATGCTCAAAACACACACACCACCGAATCGCTGCGAGATAATTTATTTGACTCTCCCTTAGCTGCCTTCCCCACCAATACTCACTTTCCTTTGGATGGAAGTGAGAGGGTGAAGACAGAGGAAAGGCAGTGTTTGTTTACCTGCAATATCTATGCACCAACTCTGTGCCTCACAACACTCGCTGGAAGGGGTTGTTACTACACCCAGGAGTTTACAGCAAACCAGCAGCAGAAATGTGAGCGGCTGCCTCAGGACCACGCACCTCAGCTCCTGCAGGGAAACACTCTTTCAAGTGCACAGCTTTACCCTCTCCATTTAGAAAATTTTGGAGACTGATACAGGAGCAACTGGAAGTCATTAGCATAAATGGCATCTGCACACACAGGCAATACTTGCTGTGGTTTCGTATCAAGCCATCAGCAGTGGACATCATGCCCTCTCTCTCTCCCTCCCTGAGCCGCCCGAGTGACAGATCAGGAAACCAGAGGAAGCAGATACACAGGAGAAAGGCCTCCCTCCAGTGACACGATGGGGAAGAAGAGCAAGTGAGCAGATAGGCAGCACACTGTGGCAAGACACTGTGAAGACCCTTCTCTGTCCAAGCGGGGAGAAAGGATTTGCCCTGGAGAGAAGTGTGGGGTTCTTGTACTATGAATTCTATGCATGTATATATAAATTTTCTTAGAACAGTAAGGGAGGGGGCTATTTCCTAGAGCTGATTAAAGAAGCATGACTCGATTTTCAATTTCAAACGACTCGGGGGGCATTCCAATCGACTGCAGACAGGAAATGAATACCATACATGCACTGAACAAGGCAGATGCTTTTGAATCTGACACTTACGTGAAATGAAAATATCTTCATTTCTGTCTCCCCTCCGCCCCATGATCACTAGTTGGTTCTGAGCTATTTTTAGGATAAATGGTTTTATTTTTCAAACTTGTTATAATCTTAGCATGTGCCTGAAGCCACCCAGACGCCACTGACAATAAAGTGTATGGGAGCAGGCCAACTGCGTCTTTAGTCCCAGCAGCCCAACACAGCAGCAAGGTAGGAGAGGAAGGATAAACAGCTCAGTTTTGTGTATCCTCACCTCCTCTGGTGAGGAACAGAGATGGGACCCTGGTGGATAAGCCAGATCCCAGGGAGGGAGAACAGCTCTGTACAAATAGAGATCCCAAAGCAGATACAGCAGAGACACTGCAGAGCAGGTTGGAAGAACAATTTCTGGTAGGCTGTGGCTCAGAATTCACTTCCAGCTACTTAACTCTCCTAGAGATAAATATATATATTTTCTCTTCATACAGCTCTTACAAGCAAACTGCAATAATTGTCATGGGAGTATTACGGGGTTTATAGCCCAATATAACAATGTAATTGTGGCTCCTTTTATCAGTGGCAGCAGTGCGTATCCGGGAATTGGCATATGCAGCTCTTTTCCCCTACTTAGTCCATATGTGTGCAAACACATGATTTCAGCTGCATACTCCTCTTATATTTTATTGTGGGAATACTTAAATAGGATAAAGGAAAAAAAAAAATCAGAGAGGTGGTATTAATCTGGCCCTTACTCTGATGTTATGCAAATAATGAGTTCGTTTTATCTTGATGTTAAGACAGCCAGAGCTATATTTCTAAGAACATGAAAAAATGATCCTCTTAGGAGACAGAAGAAGAAAGAGGGATGGGTAGGTGAGAAAGGCAGCTCTGATTTACATTATTCAAAAAACCATGAATGCCAGATCAAAGAGCAGGAATCAAATTCACTGCCACTGAAGGATTTCAGCAGCTTTTTCAGAGCTATTGATCTCTCAAGGGCAAACTCTTTTAAACACTAGGTGATGCCTCTAACTAGCCAGAACTCCCACCTTATACTGGCTGAGCCTCTCATAGTTTGCTTTCATCAGATGGGGAAAGCAGAAACAGCCAAGACACTGCTGCCTCTGGGTTCCATGAAGGACACACACAGCAGAGCACAGAAAAAGCACGCGTGCATTTTCTGCACCAGATGTTGCCTCTCTAATGGCCATCGTGGTAATGTTAACTAAAAACCAGATTCCTCACTGAGGAGCCATGTGTTTGGTGACCATGGAGTGCTTGGTCTGAGGGCAGAGTGCTGCCACCTCGGTGAGCTCAGTGCTGACTTACAGAAAAATTTAACGTCACCTTGTATTTTGTGTGGGATGAAGGTGGAATAAGACATCTGAGATGCCACTGCAGCTCAGCTGGCAAGCAGTGACTTGTTCATGGGTTTGGATGCACAGGTCTAATGTGAACACATAGAAGGCACAGAATCCAACCCTAAATCAAGTCCTGAACTGTCAAATGTACCACAGATTGGCATCTTCACCCCACCCCTTCCCTTCCTTGAGTCAGGTGTCCTTGGAGTCTGGTAGACAAGCTTCCAGGTGTTTTGCCTTGTCAGGACACTTCAGGATCATGCCTTAAGCAAGAGCCACTGGAATTGGGTGCAGTAAAGCAATTTAACACGATGCAGCCCCAGATGGTTTCCTAAGAGCTGCCTTCGGGCTTCTGACGTGGATCCCCTTGCAGCAGGCTCATTGGTGCTGCCATCATCACATCCCTGGGAACACTCCCTTCATCCCGCCTTCCACATTTGCTATGCTACACACATGGCTGCAACAGCATATTATGGGTTATTTGTCTCTTTCCAAGCTCTGCTCATGTTTTGAAACCTGTCTGTTCACACCAGCACTTACCACAACTTGGTACCCTAAATATTTTCAGGAAATAGATTTCCTCCCGCATGTTTGGATCAAGATCTAGTGCTGCTACCATTTCAATGCATATCAAAATCTCCAGGACTCTGTCAGGCTGAACAGCTCATTTGAAGCCTTTTGTACCATTGTTCTGATACGCCTGAAGACACAGGCACAGTGTGGCTGCCCCAGGTCCCTTTTGAGAGATATATTCAGAAATGTTAGACGTATACATATCAACCCCTCTATTCTTTCCCAATAAAAGCCTGGACTCTAAAGCACAAGGTGAGGAATAGATGCTCTACTGGCCAGCTGCAGTGAGCCTTTCATAAATAACACGAGGATCAACCCCTATAAAGGAAAACGATACTCCAGAAGCTCTGTCCTGACAAACATCTGTTTTCCTAGTGTAGAAAGGAATAACAAGATAGGAAAAGTTCAATGCTGAATGCCTAAACAAACTGAATTAAGAAGAGATGGTAGGAGTAATGATGGATGAATTGTAAACCACCTGCAAATGTTAAAGTTACCGTACTCTTCTGCAGACCATTAAGTCTATACTGCAAACCTCCAATAGACAGGGACTGTGCTCTATAAAAATCATGATGAATGCAGGCTTGTTTTTATATTATGGAGGTCCTAATCCTCCTCCTCCTCTGCCTTTGCTCTATTGTTACAACATCAAAGACCAACTGCTGGCCAAGATACAGTCAATATGAAAAGGGCGACCAGCAAATTTACTGCTTGACTTCATTCCCTTTAAATGGAATAGGCACCATGGCCCTTTTTCAAAGTCCAGTCGCAGACATATATCTTTTTTATTGGACATCATGTACAATAAAGTGAAGCTGTAACTTGGAAAAAAAAATAGAACACCTTAAAAAAATCCCATGAGGTGAACATTCCTTTATAAAAATATCACTGTGGTTACATGTTTTGAAAAACTGCGGGCACTCCGCAGGGCAAAAGGCATGGACTGGCTAGGTTATAGTTTAGCTGAGATGCATATCCCATGCCTAATACTGAGTTGGTTTCAAATAAAAAAACCCAACCAACTAATAAAAAGCGATATATTTAAGACAGAATGCCAGTGTCATTCAAATAAACTGAAATGGCAGCATTCATGTCACAAGAATCATTAACTGCTTTGTTGTAGCCTGCTCTGTGCAGTGAACCTTTACAGACTTCTTCAGTCCAGAGAATCTTAAAATCAGGAGCACAAAATGCCAATATACACTCTGCATCTTAAACAACTCCAGTCTGATTTCTGAGGTAACTTCCAGAGATCCTTTCAGATGACAGTTGTATCTGTAGACACTGAAGACAGGAGCAGTCTTATTGCTCTCATGTTGCTAAATAGAGGCTAAATAATTTCTGGCTATGAAATTAAATAGTGCATAAACAATTCACACGATGTAGGAGGTGAGTGTAATCGGATGTTACAGAATCCATGGTAGGCAGCTATGGTTTAAATTTTTTTTTTTAAACTATTAATCCTTTTTGTTTCTTTGGGTAGCTGGTGCAAACAGACATTAGTAAATATCTGGTTACTAATGTTATACCTAGACCAACCCCATACTGATTTTAAAATCTTACACTGAGGTATGTGGCAGGTAAAACCAAGCAAGTTTATGTTTTGTTATATCTGTAGTAAACTTCAGCAGCTGCTTCCAGTGGAGTAATTACGGTTTCCTCACAGCAAAAACTGCTGCTGGGTTACTTCTAAGGCAATAAAAACACCAAAGCTGTTTACACAGCTTGTAATTTTTGAAGCACTAGCTTAAAAAATAGTTGTCTTATCACTAGGTCCTCTTCACTGTTCTTTCTGCTACAATTGCTCTGCTGTCAGTCACCTCCTCTCTCCATCACAGCTACAGCACAGCTCTTCCAGTGCAAGGACCTCACCTCCTACTCAGCATTCCTGGGCATTCCTCTACTAGAGAAAGCGTTTAGTTGAATGTCCAACCTCAGTACCTGAGCGCCCAACTCAACAGGAATGCAAAGGCAAGATGCCTGAAGGGAGCATTCTGGAAGTTAAATCTGGCCCGTGGACAACAGGGACTCAGTAACTGCTCCTTGGAAAGGGAGGAATCCAGTTTTCCTAGAGCAGCCCCAGCAGCTGAAACAGATGGGGCACTGCTTGGTTTTTATAGATACTTACACAGAACTCACTGGTTCTGTCATGAGAACTGACCTCAACAGCCATGCTGACAAAGAGGAGATGTTAATCTTCCCAAGGAAGAAGAACTACTGTGGAACCAACAGTCCGGGCTTTTTCAGTGCGATGAAACATAACAGATGGAAATTAACTCATGCAATGTGAAGAAAGCCACACGCCAAGGCCCAGCTCGTCTTTATGGACAGAGGTCCCGATGACGTGTGCTGTGTGCTTATCAGCTCTGTAGAAAAACTGAGCTGTGAAAGATTCCTATTCAAGAGGATCTTGGCTCTGCGGCCAACAGAAATCATTGACTTGTCTTGCTTTGTGGAAGTCAGTGGAGCAAGGTCAACTTAAACACACTGCGAACGCAGGCCTAGCATGGAGGCGTACAAACCAAGGGATGTTTGAACTTCTCCTGCCTTTCAATATGCACTGACTCCACCAAGAGTGGTGAGAGGGAGATTTCATCTCTCATTTTCCCCTCTCACCTTCAGGAGCAGCTCTATACATCAAAAGCTTAGAGCTGAACAACACCAGGCCTGCTTTTGTCCTGCTAGACTGCTAGAAGAGAGAAATAAAAAAGATATGACCCATGGCTATGAGTTCTCCAAGCACTTGAAAAACAAGGACAAAAGGATAAAGGAACTGCTTACCAGTACCGCCCACACCAGCTCCTCTAACCAAGCATTACAGTGCCACAGGAGTGACCACTGTGGCGAGCCATCCCTTATTACAATAATAAGTTACATTTTACTTTGTTTTCTTTCTTTTCCTGGTATTTCAAATCGAAAGTACATGGAAATACCAACACTGGAAACATTCTGCTCTTACTGATGTACCAATGAGCTCACTACGCTGTTTCTTGGAAATGTTATTCGTCTTTATGCTTTGGACTATGAATTTAGCCTGGCATTTACTGTCTTCAAAACTTGTAAAATAGGCACAATGGTCTTAAAGTGCAACAGTAACCACTGCATCACTGAGTGCTTCCTTCTGCCTTTTACCAAAGCACTTCATATTTTTCACGTTAAAGTTACAGTTCATCATTAATTCGTGACAGTGCCTCCATTCAGGCTGGAGACCCATTGCGCTACACATCGCTCACCAGCTACACCACAACACTGCAACCTCAACCTCAGTAAGCTTGGGTCGAGATTTTGAAAGTACAACAATGGAAAAAAATGATACCACCGAAAAAATAATACTTTTAAAAAGTCATCTTTTTGATGACTGAACATTATTCAGTCAATTCAAAGAGATTTTAAGCGGTGTAGTCTTAAAGCAGACAGCAATGTAAGAGCCATAACAAAAAAAACCAGGTAAGCACTAACAAATGCCGTGAAGAGAACAAATGAGGCACAACTGGGTACTACCACATCTGCTTGCAAGGAAGACTGGCAAAACACACAGAAGAGCAGAAAGCAACCAACTCTGACAGCTAAACCTGCCAAAGCTGCTAACTCAGGATGTAAACACAAAGCAAAACTACATTGCTTCAATTTTTGTGTAAGAAAACATCTCAATTGTTTGTCTATTTATTTGAAATATGAGCATGTTTCAAGATTTTAAAGTGATGCAGAAGAATGGAAGCATAAGAAAAGCATGGCAAAATAATTTCCTAGCATTACTTGCACTCTGTGCACTTTTACATAAACAAAGGAGAAATTCTTAAGCATGAATGTTCACAAATCTGTGCATCTTAAAAAACAAAGAGATTTTCAAACCCATATTTCCTTCCCATGGGAATACATACCAGTGACTGGGTTTTCAGAAGTCATCTCTATCACATATGATTTCAGAAAACTGTTCAAATATATATATTAGGTTGGCAGGCAAAGCCTGCATCGTCTGCTTCATTATCAATACTACAGCCTTCTACACTTTACTTTATAGAAAGTTTTCAGCTGCACTGACCTAACACAGCTGGAGTTTTCACCTTACTGACAATTCTTTCATTGTTCTTTGTTTTCTCTGAAGGTGTTTTTCACCATTTTAGAACAATTCAGCATTGATTACTAATATAGAGATGTAGTAGACATGAGTAGAGACAAAAGAAAAATGCTGAATTCAAACCACAGTTCCCAATTTCCATTCAACATAACCTGGATTCGTTTAACAGATGTCTCCCCAGCAAAGGAATTCCACAGCAGAGCAAGGTGTCAAAAAGCTTCGTATGCTGAACCTCTAAGTACTGGGGCTCAGTTACTTACTGGCAGGTCACAACAGCTTTGTAACAAATCACAGGGGAGTACAGAGAGACCAGCACCAGACAGTACAGTGATGATAAAATTGCTGGGGTCTTAGAGGCCACCAGCACAGCTTCAGCTCTAGGCCTCCTGTTTTTGTGGACAGCTGGAATTAGGAAAGGATGGAACAGGGAAATGTGACTGAACCTAAGGGCAAGGGGTCAGTAGCAGTGTGGTTGTATCACTGTTGTAGCTGCGATGGACCAACTGTGTTCTTCCTGTGTAGAACTTCTCTACAAGGTCAACAAAGACTTCAAAACAGAAGCTACCCCAGAACTAGTGCTGGTTGTCCAAGTTAGATGAACCAATGTGGAAAGTACCAAGGCAGCTCCACCCAGGATCTCTGTGTACCCATGCCTGGCCTCTCTACTCTCACCAGGGGCAAGCACTGCAGTTGTAGACTTTCCCAGGAGCCCGTCTCAAACCTACCACTCCTTGCATTGCCATGAGTCAGTCATCCGGCTGAAGGGCTCAAGGCCCTGGTAGCAGGATTCCCTTTAGCCCTTCTGCCCTCACACATAGCCCCAGAGCACAGGTAAGGATTGACTGAGGGAAGAGAAAGGCAAAAGGAGGAATGTCGCTGGACCTCTCCCTGTAGTAGCCACCATGTTTTGTGCCTGGCTCCAGGACCATGGGGATGGACATGAAGACACTGTGATGGCCCAGAATGCATTTACAACAACACACACTCTGCTTTTTTTCTTACAAATAGCCCAATACTATAAAGAGATGGAAAATTATTCTACATCTTGTTCAAAAGAGAAATAAATAACTCAAAGAGACTTCAGCATGAAGCATTAGGAAAAAACTGCTCTGAGCTATAGCTACAGAGACAAAATTGAGAGGCACCTTGTGATTTAATGCCAGGTATTTATCAGTGATGATCCAAGATAAGCAGTACAGTAACTGTTAGAAGTCGAGCTGAAGAGATGTTCAGCAAAATATGCCTTATCCAAACATGGTAAAATTTAAAGCAGGAAGCTACATTCATACCTGCCTAACACTGCTCCTTGCAGCCATAACTAAATACAATATTCTTGGATGCCTGTTCTGAATTACTGCAGTAGCCTAAGATACTAAAAATCTTGCCACATCCTACCCTGAAGGTGTAGGAGCTCTTTTCCACCAGGGATACTTTAGTTTGCTAGGAAATTAATCAAAGTGATAGGTATGAAGAGAAGTTTAATTAATACTTTCTGGAGTTTTCCTGGAGCCAGGTTTGAAGGGTGAAAGAATCTCTCCTGGGAGCAATGGATGCCAGAAAATGGTCCTCTGCTCAGTGCAGCAGTCTCAGTCCTTCACCCTTGTTTCCCATTTTATCCTCTGCTTCCATGCATGCAGCAGCAGCACACGTAAAGCTAATCACCCTTCCTTCCCCCTCGATCCTGGAACAAGCCACAGCCCACTAGCAAAACCACTAAAGAGCACACATAATTCTCTCCCTTGGGAGATGAGAGAATGAACTGCACATGGTCTAAGCCGTTGCTAAATCTCAGCGCATAACTGGAGGAACATATGCCAGAGGGTGAGCTTTAGTTAAGAACCTGCACAGCAAAGCCTGCTGAGAACAGGCAGGTTGTGCTGTCGCCGTCAAAAAGCACGAAACAGCATCCTCTGCCATGAGGAACCACCAAAACCACCTCACCAAAAGAGGCTTTGGGTTGCAGAGAATCAGCCTGCCTCATTCACAAGCCACCTGCTCTGAAAGCCATTCATGTAATACGGCAGAGAAGGATTTAGTGTTCGTATTGAATATGCAATGTACGTTCACTTACTGGCTAAGGGCAGTCTGGAAAACACGAAGGCAGAACGTGGAAAAGACAGTTTTTTCAAAGATGACTTAGACGATTGGTTCCTGTTAGAACTAAACAAATGTAAAGCTCCAGAGCTCAAAAAAGCTTTAAAAAAACCTCAGTCTAAAACTCTCCCAAAGTAAACAGCCTGAGTCCTACTTAACTGAAGAAGCCAGAAAGCTGAAACACGCCACTGTATCTGACTGGAGATAGTTTTGCAAATTGCCTGAATGCAGCATAAGGGTCAGCAGGAACGCACAAGCCCTGAAAAGACTGAAATGCGCCCAGCAAAGGTGGCAGACAGCACACCCTTGCTAAACTTCTCATCGTGTTGAGCTGGGGACCTTGGGAGAAAATACAGAGCTCAGCCCTGTAAAGGGCTCCTCACGCAGCGTGGAGTGCGACTCTTGTGCAACCATTTATGAGCAGCAGCAGAATGTGTTTCTTCTGGTAGGGCTCAGGGAGCGTTTCCGACACGCTGTAATTGCTTGCACGCTCATTGAAGAGGGGGGCCAGGGCAGGAGCAAGGCGATTAAAAGAAAAAAAAAAAAAATCTGTTTACAACATTGTGCTTCTTTTCAAATTATGTTTTCTTACATGGCTCCAGTTTTAAGCACAACTACCGAGTTTCAGGCTAATGTAATACTGCTGCAAGTACCGCAGTGGAGAGTCTGACTTCATGTGCTATGGCATATATTGTTGGTGGCTCTGTTACTGCCTTTAACAAGGTCATTTTTCTTGGTGTGGGAACACTGTTTTTCTTGGTGTGCAAGGCCTGCTATGGAAAAATTAGAAGTGATGGGAATAAAATTCTCGATGAAATATTTTCTCTCAGAATGAAAGCACAGATTTTAGAGCGTCGTAAAGTATTAAAAATGTCTTCCAAAATTTATGTTCAAGCCTTCCCTTCATTTTAGAACTATGTAAAAAGATAAAATCATACCCAAGCTGCATTTTTCCATATCTTATCATGGCTTCACTTGCTGTTCTTCAGAAGCAAAAGTTTGTACTTCTTTATTTCATAAATGTACTCCACAATAGCTTCTGAATGCTAATTAAACTAGACCTAGTAGAATTCTCACCAGAAAAAAACTAAAATCTCCCCCCTCCCTAATTCTCCTCCCCCCCCCCCATTGGAAGAGGGGGAAGGAGGGGAATAAAATCTGGTTGAGAAACACAAGGCTGATTCCTTCCCATAACTCAAGGCTGTGAGCTATTTTACAGCTCCAATGTGGATTTCCCATTTTGTGTGAGCTTGCCCTGCCACAACCCAGTTCTAACAGCAGCATGAGACCGCAGCCACGCGGAGGTCCAGCAACCGTGGCTGCGGCCGTGAACCAAGGCAGCCTCCCCTTCTATCTCACCCATCCCAAAGAGGACCACAGGAGTGCACCAGGATTTTCTCCTCCCTGCTGCTCCATTACAGCCAGCCACAGCAGCACAGGACAATCCCAGACATCTGGAATCTCTGGAGGCACGCACAGCGTGGGGAAGAGCACCAAAGGGAAAAATAAGAGGGAAGGAAAAAATAACTTGTTTAATTTTAGGATTGAAGGGGTTCTTTTTCTATATTTCTTTCATCTCTCAGTCTAATTAATTGCAGGGGTTAACGCAACTGAAAGACCAAAATAAATCAAAATCTATCCTACAAAATCCTGTCTTCATTTGAAGGACCAAAGGATGGGAGAAAGAGAAGCTCTTCCTCCCTCAATGAATCAGACTGCAAATGCTTACAAGTCCCTATTTTAGACTATTTAAATCTCCAACAATATTTTAAGATTACTAAGGATTCTTCCTGAATCTGTTTTATGTAAAAAGGACCCAATTCTGACCACTTTATTTTGCAAACAGACTGCCTAAGTCCTAAAATACCATAGCCTGCATTTAGTGATTGCCAGGGGCTTTTGATACAAATTTGCCATGTCGAAAGACATCTATAAACAGTTGCAGCAAAGATTCCTCTTTCCTGGATTTGCCACAGTTCTTCAAACGAAATTCATCAAATGAAACACTGATCTAGTCACTTCTCACAATCGCTCCTCTCCACAGAGTTACCAAGACAGAAAAACCCTGAGAGATTTCTAAGTGCTTATATCAACAAGTCTGACTTTGTGCTGTTTTGTTTTCCACATTGATTCTCCCCCTGGGAGTGCTGTGCACTAGGATTTTGCATTTCACCTCAGCACGTGCCAACACAGCCTAAACCCCACCAAAACCAGAAGATCCCAGCAAAAACTTGCCATCAAGATCTACATTGAGATGCTCTGAACGGAAGCATCTGCCTGTCAGAGTGCAGCTTTCTAAAGCGGGTTACATGATTTTCCAGCTAGCAGTAGAATCCCTGGAAGTTATAAAACCAGAGAATTGATAGACTTCCATCTGTTTAACCAATTGCCCTAATCAATATCCTTTCCCCCATAACGTTTTGTACAGACACAGTCTCTCAAATACATAACTGCAGAATCAATTCAGTTGGGAAGTATATAAAAATTTCAATTCTACAAATGGCAAAACATTATGAAAATATGAACTGCTAAAGCTATCACGGTGCTTAAAGGCATGGAGTTTATTAAGGTAATCTGTGAAAAATCACTGCACAGAAAAATTCTTGAAGTCAACAATCTACAGATTTTCATGAGACAGCCATCTACAATGATAATAATCTAGGATAATTATCTGAAGATGATTTTCCTCTTGTTTCCCCCTAACCTTACAACAGTGCTCTAAAAGGAGCTCCTCAGGGAAATGGCATCACCCAGAGTTACCACTTGCCCAGATGTTTCTCTCATTATGTTACAAGCCTGTCAAGAAAAGGCAAATTCAGGGTTATTCTAATGATAGCAAACACCTCATAAAAAACCTCTCCAAATTTACTTTTCCAAGGAACATCATTTTAAAACGCATTTCCAGTGCCCATGAAGAAAGAAAGCATCATTTATAAAACATTATTACCAGAAATCTCGCAGATATTAAAAAAAACATCCTGGAATGTCAAGCCAGTGATAAAACTGCAGCTCAAAACAGAGACTGTGTTACCCAAAGTGCACAGCTGAGCACTCCCAAGCAGGACTCCCACTAGGTTCAGCAGGAGGTTTTCTGAGTTAGGGGGACCTGACTCCAGGTTGTGACTGGGATGTTGAGCCTGCAGGTCAGGGTTTCCTTCTGTGGCTAGTGGATTAATTTCGTGGACCACCAGCCGGCGACCCCATGCAAACAGTGATCAGTACAGCCTGCATTGTGCTTATTTTCCTCGTGCTTTATACTCTGCTGGTGCTATGATTTTCACCGAGACGATGGAGCAGTTTATGTAAATTTATGGTGATAATAATTATACATTTTTCTGTCAGTTCTTTGCATGACTTGGCGGTTGATTTTTAACACCTGGATACAGGGGAAAAAAGTTGGTCAGGGCACATGCAACTGACCAGAGATTTACAAGCTTTGTCTGGGGATCTTGGTGATTCTGCAGCTTTGATCACTGTCTCCAACCATTATAAATGAATGGTAACGTGATACTGAATAAAAAGAATCATCTGCAAAAATATGGAAACAGAACAAAAAAAAGTCCTTTACCTCTGTCAGACATAATACACCTTTGGCTTTCTTGGGAGAAGGCTTTCAAAAGACCAGAATGGGCTGTCTGGGTCACAAGCGCTGTCCCTCACATCACAAGCACTTATCATCCTAAATTTCTTGCCTATTTCAGGAGTGAATGTCAGCCTGTCTCTTGACACTTTCCAAGGAAAGCCATACATTTTGTTCCCGTATTTCCCAAGACCATACACCTATTTGTTCCCCTCTCGCTCTAGCGAATGCAGTGCCCTCACAAAGGGGTGCCCTCGGTGGGACACGCCGTGCCTGACACGGCTGCTTCCTTCCGTCGCCTGCCCCACAGGCTCCCCAGGTGCGCCGGCCCTCGTCCGCTGCGGGAACACGCGTGGGAGCCGCCCCGACGCCTCCCGCACGGCATCGAACGGCGGCGCGGGAGCAGCTCTGCCTTTGCCACCTCCGCCCCCGACAGCGCAAAGCCGAGGCGGGCAGGGGACACCCCGCGCGC
>VZRJ01005001.1:1010639-1123252 GCA_013397565.1 Ptilonorhynchus violaceus | reverse complement strand
CTCCTGGCTCCTGCTGCTGCTGTTGCTGCTGCTGCTTCCAGACCCACTTTCTCGCCCCCTCGCTCTGTGTCGGGAGAGGTACGTGTCGGATGCTTTTATACTGCCCTGCCTCCCTCCCCTGCTGTCATCCCTCCCTGCTCCCCCCCTTTTCCTTCGCCCTCTCTGCAGCTCCTGGTCCAGCCTAGCGTGTCCCCCCCCCACCCTGCGCCCCTCCTCCCTGTGCCGACCTTCTCCTCTGCAAGCCCTGCTTTGCCAGGACACCCCACGGCAGCACCCGCACCCCGTCCCGCACACGGCTGCACCTTGCGTCCCGACTGCCACCTCCGCTCGGCTGGGACGGATCGGCACTGAAGTGACACGTCCCCTTCATCTGGTCTGTGCGTCCCGGTGGGACTCACTGGTCTTTGACACTCCTTCACTCATGTTTTTCTTCCTCTTGATTGCTGACTGTGTCAGTACAGTGGAAAAAACTTTCTCTCTCAGATGGGAGGCCCTCAAATTTAAAAGTAATGTGGACTTGAAAATATGTGAAAATGAGGGTTGGATTATCACTTGCTGTAAGTCAATATCTCAGCGTCCGGTCTGAGGGAGCTGAACCTCTTCGTGAGTGCTCAAGGTGCAGCTCAGTGTAACAAGAACAAACACAGCTCAAATCAACTTGAAGCATAAATAAAACCACCTAACAGAAAATGGGAGTTTTGGAATCTTGTCGTTTTTACACAGTTGGGAATGTTATGTGTAGAAATGAGGATATGAACAATTGAGGCCTGTGTGAGTGTGTGACAGCTGGGCGGCTGAATTGGTACCAAAGTGTCTAAATGGACAAACTGGGGAAAAAGTATTCCCCACCCAAAACATTTTCACCCGGAGACCAATGTCCTCCTTGGGGTTCCTGCAACGTAAGGGTGAGATGCTCTTCCAGCATGCAGTGCCATCTGGGATGGAGGCACCTCAGGGGAGCCTCAGCCCGCAGTGTGCCCGACCCGGAAAGCTGGCACATTGGGGCATGAGGAGAATCGGAGCTCATGGGAGGTTTCTTGCAGGTCTTGGTGCATCTGAAGGCTGTGGTCATGAATGAGTCAGAACGATGTCTCGTACCCTTCCAGCCAGATAGGTTTCCCTTCCAGTGATAACCACTGTCAGTGATTACGCAGGAATCGGGCAAGAATATGGTTAAAATAATTGCACTGGAGTATCATTAAAGATGTGACCAAAAGCCACAAACCCCAAGCCTTCAGATTTAAGGATTTTTAAATCCACAAACATGTTCCATGTTAGCACTGCAGTAAGAACGATCAGCACAGGGGATTGTGCAGGGCAGGGACTCCCATGGGGCTGCCCTGAGTGCGTCGGAGGTACAACTCCTCTTGTGGAATCGCTCGCTGATAAATACCCAGTGTGGCACCGATGCTCTCGGTGCCAGGCGAATCACACAGAGCTGTTCAATATTGCATAAAGTCATAACAGCCTGTGGGACCGTCACGCAGCTTTTAAAAAATGTGGTGCTTTTTTTTTTTTTTTAACCCAAACCTTCCTTGTGCTAATCAAAATATTGAGAAGATAAAAACACTGATGCACCTCAGCTGTCATCTCTCGGCCTGGGCCCTCCTCCTGCCACCATTGCTGTGATCCTGGTGCCAGGCGTGGCAGCGAGCAAAAGCAGGGCAGGTATGGGAGGCAGGCTTGGCAGCCAGGAGGCACAAGTGTCCTCCAGGTTTGCCAAAGTCTGACCATACCTAGTGGCTGTCAGTGGATCCCGGCTGTTGAAGAAAAGTGGAAACTTGGCACACGAGTTCTGTATTTCAGAGCTTAATAGTACAAATCGACAGCCAGAGCGAGACTGAAGGCTCGTAATGCGAAACAGCCCGAGTGACAGTCTGGTGAAAAACACACACATGGATCTGCCGCCGAGCTCTGGGTAATGCAAGTTCTCCCTTGCCTTATGAAACTGAACCAGAAGACATCTTTAATCCAGATGAGGTGGGCCCGTGCTGGTGCGCGTTTCCTCGTGGCACATTAATGCACTGAGCTGTTGTGCAAAGCCAGGGAGGGACGGAGCAGTGCAGCTCTCATCTGCGAGCGGATGGCAGCGAGATGACGAAGCCTCTTCCCACTGGAAAAAGTTGGTGCAAAAGGCACCTGGGAACAGCACTGCTGCCTGTGTGGCTGTGCTGGAGGGGGCAGGCAGGAGAGTGTGCACACACGTGCCCTGGAGATGCCCATTTAAACGCACAAACACTGTTCAATCAGCAGATGACTTCATCAATGAATCCAGATGGCTGAATCACCACCCACAGGGGAGATGGATTTAAAAGCAAAAGGGAAAGCTTGCTTTTCCCGGCTGGGTGGACACTTGCTCCAGCAGCCACCATCTAGTCCCTGGAAAATGAAGTCAGGGTTCACCTGGAGGAGGAGTTCCATCGCTAGCCTGAGAGGGAAGCTGCTCCCAGGATATGGTTATGAGCACTCAGCAGGGAGGTGGATCAGCAAGTGGGTGCTGGGGTAAGGGAGGTGTGTTCCTTTGATAGCTTCTTCCCTGTGAAGGTTTGCAGCTCACACCTCACCCCATCACCTCCAGCTTTTACCTTCCAT
Source organism: Ptilonorhynchus violaceus (assembly GCA_013397565.1). Lineage (NCBI taxonomy): Eukaryota > Metazoa > Chordata > Aves > Passeriformes > Ptilonorhynchidae > Ptilonorhynchus > Ptilonorhynchus violaceus. The sequence continues at coordinate 1,120,660 of VZRJ01005001.1, read as the reverse complement.
TTCTCTTCCCTTCAGTGATAAAGGCAGACTCAGCTCCTGTGCCCTTCCAGCTCCTCGCCAGTGCCAGGGAAAATGCCCTGAGCCCAAGCTCTTCGAGGGCCAGCATAGTACCCAGCCAGGTGGGGCAGCTCAGCTCATGTGAGGGCATCAATAAGCTGTGGGACCTCATCTGATGTCCTGCCTCTCCCAGGCCTTGCCGATCCCATGTTCCTCATTGCACAGCTTCAAGAGCAGGTTGTGGCTGTCCATGTTACAGCCTCCACCACAGGGTGAGAGCTCTCTCCCATGAAGGTGTTTCAGGAGCCTGTTGGCTACAGCTGTGACACTGCCAGATGAAGGGCCCATGGTCTCCCTTACACCAGCCTGCAAACAACAATGCCCAACAGCTGTCCATGGCCAGGCTCCAGGCCAAGGAACTCTGTCCGGGGCTGAATTTGTGATGTCCTTGCTGGCATGTCCTGCTGGTGGTGCTCCTGTCTCCTGCTGTGACCATCACAGTTGACCATCCCACGTACTGTCCATCACACTGCCCAGGGCCAACCCCCCTACATCATTGTGCAGGCACCTACACTCGGTGTTGAGTCCTGAAAAACAAAATATTGCCTAACTGAGACACAGCACATGACAGAGGCTGGGTGGTCCAAGTGACTGAAACGAACAGTAGATCGATTGTACCTGGTCAAGTGTGAAAAATCCTCACTTTGGATGAGTGCCACCAGGTGACAACCTTCAAGGCCAACACGAGAATCACTGGATAAGGAGGGGAGAGAAAAAAAATGCAGTATGATATAATGTAAAACAACATAACTCACTTTATATGCTTTATCTCAGAAGTGAGAAGGACCACTGGGTTTTGTCACAATATAATGACTCACTGGGGTCCTGTACTGCAGTAGTCGAAGCACTTAAAAATTATTGGTGTTTACCTGATTGTCGACTTTACCCCTTTACTGTCCATCCTGGTATTGCTCCAGGACTGTGGAGGCTTCCTGTCTGTAAGATCTGACAGCTTTTCAGAGAAGCATTGCTGGTCCTCAGCCTGCACCCACTCCCAGGATGCCATCGTTTCATCTTTAAGCCTGGGGGTTGCTTTAAATTTATCAGGGATGAAAACCTGGCTCCACTGAAGTCGTTGGCAAAGCTCCCATTGACTTCAGAGGAGCCAGGATTTCACCCTAAGACGCTTTGTAGATTATTGGTGAATGGAAAGCATACGTCTGGCTTCTCGAGGGTTATTATTGTTGGTGGTGACCTCTGCTCTGGCAAGCATTGAGCAAGGCTGGGTTGAGACAGATGGTTAAAGCTTTCCCTACCTCTTCCCCTGCTTCCTCATGGGGGCTTTGCTTTACAGCTCATCATCTTGGATGCTGCTTATCAAGGAATACCTTCCCGTCGCCTGCCGGTGGAATTTAATGCCTGTTTGCCCACATTCCCCTTCCCCCAACGCCAGCAGATCAGCAGATAGGAGACAGAATGGCTGATTAGCTTCTAGCTCCAACCTCTTAGCCATAAGCTGCAAATGCACACACAAGGGTCTTCTCTTAAAAAAAAAAAAAAAAGGAAAGAAAACGAGAATAACATTCCCCTGCAAGCAACCTAAGCCTTTCTGTGATGCATGGTTCCTTTATCTCAATAAATTACAACATGAATAGTAACCACCCTGTTTTTAAAATAACTGATTAGCTTAGGGTTCTCCATTTTCCTGCTTCTCCTAGACCAGTGCTTTTCTTCCCATCTATGTATTTTGCCACCAGTTGGGGGTCAAGATTTCTGCATTCTGCAGTGCCTGTGTGACAGGCTGGAAATTCAGCAGCCACTTTATTAAAACTTGAAGCCAAACCGGAAATGTATAACGAGTCTGAATTATGGAATATGGAAATGGAGAAAACAGTCCAGCCCAGTTTCCCAGCTGTTAGGTGGGGGGTTTTAATACCAAATTCTGTTTATTTTACACTCTGCCACATTTTCACTTTTCAATATGCTGCACATTTTTGTACTGATGATGTGCAACTGCACTGGAGCATTTGCCAAGCTGTGGGACTTGGGACTGTGGGAACCAGCATGCCAGGCTTCAGAAGTGCCCAAAGACTCTAAATTCTGCTGACTTTCACAAGAGCTTGCCACAAGGCAATTTTTGCCTCTTTAGAGAAATACAGTGAAACCAGCAAACGCCTTTCCTCTGAACACAGTTTTAGCACTGCCAGAGTTGGTGTGGTGGAGCCGAGTGCTACGAACGGAGCAAAGGCTCCGACGGCTGATTGAGTTACCTTGGTTCCCGGTGGTTTTCTGGCAGCCGTGCCTGCCATGTGGCAGGGCTGGCCCCCTGGCCCAGAGCAGGGAGGCAGCCCTCTGTTTTGGCAGTAGTGAGCCGTTAGATGGGCTCATCCACTAACCTGACTCAGCCGAATTTATCACTAGATTTAAATTATTACATAAAACAACAAATAACTGGGCAGCTCACCCTGTGTGTATGCAGCCTGTCTGCGGGTGCACGGCAGTACATGAACACGTCTGGTGGGAGCTAAGAACAGAGGAAGGAGGTGATCCTGGCCCAGCTGATGGCTGAAAAAGCTGTAAATCCCCTAAGGTGTTGTGTGACTGAGGCTTGAATTTTCTGACCACTTCTGACAGGTCTTGTGCTATATTGAGCTGTGTAGCAGCCAGAGTTTCCGAGAGTTAAATAAAATAAAGAAATAGCGATAAACAGAGCAATTCACACCTTCCACTCCTATGGTTTTCAACCCTTCACTTTCCCAAGGAAATCATCACATTATTGGCTTGCAATTGGCTTTTTTTCAAGACTACTTTTGTGCCTCTGGAGATCAGAAACTGAAATTAATAACAATAATAATAATAATAATAATAATAATAATAATAATAATAATAATAGAAAAGGAACCAGAAGGCCAGTTGAGGCTGAAGGACAGCTCTGCAGCAGGAAAAGGAAAGGAGGATTTCACAGTGAATCCTGTAACAGTGGGTGAGATGAAGGCCTGTCTCCTAAAAGAAGAGTTTAACTGTCTCCATTGCAGGCAGGCCTTCATTCCCAGAGGTGAAGAAAATAGAGCTCATTTCTTGACGGCTTCAGGTTTTAAGTGTCGCCTGGCTTCACTTGAGTGATTTAACACAGCTGTAGCACAGCCTGTGCAAGGTGGCTTGAACTCCTGCTTGTGAGTTGCTGCACTGAGCACAGGTAAGGATTTGCCTAGTATGGTTATACCTCCTGGAAAGGAGATTAAGGGGCTTTATTTTACTGTTTTTGCTCAGTCAGTTCCTCTGCTTGATAGCCAACACTTTGCATTTCCTAATATCTTTGTGCAGTGCTTTGTCAAGTCGAAATTATGCTGCATCAGTGAAACATTTGGGTTTGAAACCTGCATATTCTAATACTCTAGTAATTGAATTCTCAAGAGTTGAATTTATACTAAAGTCTCTCAGCTCAGCGCTTTAGGAACCAAATGGTGCTAATGATAAACATCCTTTTCTATAAAGCGAATGTTTCCAGATAAACACTGCACACCACAAGCTGATGTAAGAGGAAAAATGCCACAGTCCTGTCATTAGAGGAGGACTTTGTTCAACAAAGGTGGCAGAAATATGGAGAGTGAGGGCAGATTCTTTCCCTGGCAATTGCCTCGTTCCCTGAGTGCCATTGGTACCCCAAATCTGAGCCTGATGACAAGTGCTGTATTCCCTGCAGAGACATCTGAATGATCTGCAAAAGGTTGTTTAAAACATCCATGTTTTCTGAGATGTGGGAAAAAAGCTCTTATGGGAAGTAAATATTTGTTCTGTAGGGATTGTGACAACGTGCTCAGCAAAGGCATTTGGCTGTAAGGAGACAGCGAGAATAGGCTCGCAGTTACTACAGCAAGTGAAGGAATCATTTAAACTAGCAAATGTGTTTAATGCTTTTTATTAAATTGTTGAGGTGTCAAATTGATTTCTCTTGGACTAAGGATGGGCAGTTGGATTAGATGCTCCTTCCAGCAGTGTTGAAGTGCAGGCTGTTTTTTGTGTCCTCCCTCAGTGCAGTGTTTGTCATAGCAGTGCCCATGTCTCCCATACCCCAGTACCTACAATAATAACCACAACACCAAATCGTGAGGGACTCCCTGGGGAATGTCCCAGCTAGGAGACGACAGGAATAACTTGAAATGTGCTTTTAAAGGATGACGACATTATGTCAAATAAGGCAACGGAGAAAGAAAACAGAATCTGGGGCCTCTCATCTAAAGTATTTAATTCTAAGAAAACCATTCTCTGCTACCCAGCTTCCAGTGTGCTGTCTGGCAAACAAATGTGCACGTCGCTGGTGCTCTCAGGCGCAGTTTGTAGCAACAGCTTCACCTACTGTCCACGGTGGGATGGTGAAAGTCAGAGTGGATCTGAACGAGATGCTCAGAGCACAGAGAGGAGCTGCAGAAAGGTGTCCAGAGAGCCTTTGCAGCAAACCTGACGCCTGGTGCACTCCAGTAAATAGCGGGGAGGGAGCACAGACACCTGCCACGCTCTGGGGAAAGCACGCAAACATCTTTCCTGGAACTGCAAGAAGCAGAAGTTTTGGGCAAAATGCTGTGATCGGCTGGAGACACAGGTCTGGGCTGGCTGGAAGCTCCTCTCTACACAGCTGTGGTGGCTTTACAGCCGTGCTCAGCACTCACGAGAGAGGGAGGGACGGAGGGAGAAGGGTTTGAATGTGCAGCACTTTGGTACGTGCGACTGAGGGAATCACTAGAGATCAAAGCACGTGTTTGTTCAAGGCAGCTGACCTGCCTGTAGAAGATTTTCGCTCCTATAGCACCCTGAAGACAACAGCAAGTGTGAAACAAAACGGCACAGAAAAAACAATACCTGGAGCTCCACCTTGCTGCCTGAGACAGTTACTTGCTGCTAATGAGCAACGAAGATTTTTCTTCTCTATTTTTTGGTAACAACCTTGTGCAGTCGGAATTGGCTTCAGGAGGTGGTGCAATCCTACAGAAATCTTCATGGGAGGCTTCAGAAAGACTGGTACAGAAAAGGGGCACACATCAATGTAAACAGCACAGCCCCCTCTGATCAAGCCTTTATAACGTTGTTCCTTTATGCAGTTGTATCACGTAACAGTTTATACATTTCCAGTGCATTTTCTTACACATGTTGTCATTCTTTCAAAATGTGAGTTGTGGGGGGCTTATTGTTGCCATTGAAGCTGCTGGTGTTTTTTTCTGGGTAGCCAACCAGTTTGACCAGCTGGCAGGGCAGTTGGGCCAGCTTCTTGCAGTTTGAGTTCCAGCGTCGCCTTTTCACAAGATCAAAAACTCTGAGGCTATTTCTAGCCCTAGATCCATAAAGCAGGTGGTTGATAACGTTGCTGGCTCAAGAAAATAGGAAATTTGTGGCTGGGCCCACTATAAAGGGAAATTCTTTTCCATGATTTACAAATAAATGAACTTCAGTGCAGGCAGGATCAGACCCTGTGTACGAAGAATCTTTTTACTGTATATGGAGACAGTAGAGAGATCTTTTTTAAACAAGAAACAACTTGAAACAGAATGAGAAATGGAGAGAAGGAGTGTGTGTGGGGTGAAAGCAAATTAACCCTTTTTTGACTTCTGGTACTTAACCTCAAGTAGCTTTTTAGTAGATCCCCGGGGGAGTTCTTCTGTAAAATACTACAATTTACAAGTGGGTTTAACTACAGCATGTTGCTTCTCAACCACAGACGGACAGGAAAAGATCCAATTGACACCTGCTTCAGACAACAAATGGGACACAAAAGATGAAACTAATTTCAAAGGGTCTATTTGTCTGTCTCTTGTCATGGATTAAGCCAGGGGGGCCACTATTTCAGGATGGATTCTGCTCCCATTCCAGTCAATGGAAAAAAACCCCAACCTATTTGTGTGAATAATGCAGAACCAGCCCCTTGGCGAGGAAACGAGTTGGTTGTTGCTGAAGTTTTACTGACAATTCTGTAGTAAGCAGGGCTATAGTTCTTCTGAAATGCTCGATTTTCAAGCCAGATGTTTGAAATATGAATATTCACACTTGCAGAACTTTAAAGAGACCGATGAAAGTTTACTGAAAAACAATTGGGAATACAAGAATTTTTTTTTTAAGAATGCAAAGTACCACAGTGCTTTTTAAAAATAGGTTTTCAATTATTTGATTCAAGTCTAACTCAATTTAGAAAATTCTTCCTGTCTAAAGCAATTTCTTCCTGTCTAAAGCAATTTGTGCATGTGTGTAAGAACAGAGAAAAATTGCTGAAATTATGCTTTTTAGAAATTCAAACCAAAGGAAAAAAAATGACTACCTCATTGCCAGTAGTTTCATTAAAGCACATAACGAGATGCCGAAGCCAGAACTCCAAATCATGAATATATTTAACAGTTTGTGTGCAGGGGTTGTGTTTGCTGAGCTCCCCCAAACACGTGCCCGCCTTTGCGCTTTCTGTTTCGGTCCCTGGGTGCGGGTGAGGTCCTGAGCTGCTCGGCCGCAACCCAGCTCTGCCTGCCCAAAGGAGAAGAAAAAAATCCCTGACATGAACATTTTGGCAGCTCTTTGTTTCAAAGAGAACAGAACTTTGTCTCTTGCTTACTGTCCTTTGATTTTCGTGGATGGTGGATGGGGTTTCCAAATCCCTGTCCCTGCCAAGCAGCAACCCAGATTTTGTCCTCACATACCTACCTGCCCTTAATCCCCTGGAGCTGCGCCGAGTTTGGGCCACACTTAAGCTTTTGGCTGTGTGTTTAATCACTGGGGGGGGTTGTGGTAGTTAGAGCCTGGACTGTTTTCTGCTGTTCTGCTCTCACCATGAATCTCACAATCACTTTTTTTTTTTTTTAAAGCCTTCAAGCTCCTTAGGTGTACAGAATTAGTGGGATATTTTTTAAACTGGCATTGCTAAGGATGGCATGTATAGAGGAAATAAGGAACTCAAAGGGGCTCCAAAGGAGAAGACAAAACCCGGTAGCTGCAGATTTTAACTCCCAGCTCCTCAACTCTGAGCACTGCAGCCTCAAAGGGGCCTGAAAGCTGCATTTGGGAGTCTCACCCATGGTGGCATTTGCTGCTGCAGAGCACCCAGAGTTTGGAAGCCACCACTGTCAGAGGAGGCCCCAGAAACTGGACTGTGTAGGCAACGAAGGAACAGCCAAACCCATAACATGTGGTGTGTCACAGAGCAGCAGTTCCAGCACACGAAGGTGATGGTGCACAGGTGCTAACCCTGAATTTCCTGCCTTTTGTAGTGAGTATTACGTCCCTTCCAACCACGTTCAAATGCCACTAAGAAATAATTTTGTATTAAATGCTTGAAATCTGATTTCTTCCCTTTTAACTCCCCATGGTTCCTTGAGGCTAAAGGACACGGGGATTTTACATCAGTTTAACTCTTCTAGTTTGAAACTGGTATAATTTAAATACTGGGGTGTAACTGTCCCCTCTCCGCAGGTGGGGATGATGCAAACAAAGTGTGTTGCAATCTGCAGGAATGCTCTATACCAGTATAAAGCATCTTTTGCTGTTAACCTCACCTTGGTTAGGGCTTTCACTAATTTAACAGTTTCCACTAAAAAAAAAAATCATACGCCCTGACTGAAATAGATAGAAAACCTATGTGTAAACCAGATAGAGGGTATAAAAGGACTGGAAGGCATGGTCATTCCTGCTTAATAATGCAATTAGAGACATTAGGTCTGAAGAGATCAATTGGGTGTATGTGAAATTCAAGCTGCTGATTGTAGATTCATTAGAAAACAAAAATAGCAATGGTTAAAAATGCTGGGTCTGAAGCCTGCCCCAAGAATCCCAAGCAAACTCACCTATGTTATGTGACTGCCTGATAAACTGATGTAAACTGGACAGCCTCTTGGGGGGAAAATGAATCTGTGAATGTTTAAATTGCTCTGGTTTGTCTCCTTTCTGGGATTATCGAGTCTAGAGTAACTTTACAAATGAGTTAAGTATAGCAGCTTTAGTTCTGTCTCTAGTAAACACATGGCAATCCTCTCGGAAGCAGCTGGACTACAAACAGTTCTGGTTTGTGGTTGTATCTATAATGGCATCTACTAATGTAGAAACCAGTACCAAGTCAAATAGTTGAGACAATCCTTAAAGAAATAGGGGACTTGCAAGAATAACATGAAAAGAGATTTGATACCTCTCCAGTCCTCTGACATTCTTTGATTGTTTCAGCAAAATGCCAGACAAAACTTACCTGGCCCTGCAGAGAGGCTCCTACTAGAGCTGGTGAAATGAGCTGAATGATCATGACTGAAAGGGCAAAATTCTGCCACTGACCGAAAATGATTCAAACAGTAAATATTTAAAAAGTAGAATAATTAGAATAATTCACACACACAGACACACACACACATATATATATAAACCTGAGAAGAGATGGCTAAATTTAGCAGGTAACCCAAAACAGATAAAGCTAAACAAAGCTGAAGGAAAGTAGGAACTTTCCCATGTGAGAAGGGACCTAGACAGACCAAAAGGAAGGAAGGGAGCAGATATACAAGTGGACAGAAAAAGGTCTAGTAAAACAGCAACTGGTTTGCACAAAGAGAAACGACCTCTTCCATCCTGCTGGACAGAGAGAATGCAGCATCATTAATTGACATTACTTCTGGAACCAAAAAAGACCACTCTTTTTAATGAATAATGCCTAGCACTGTAGAAATGACTAGTGGGATTCAGACCGAAAAGTGTTGAAACCAGAAGAACACAAAATTTCTCTGCAAATTTAAGCATCCTTATGAGACCCAAATCTCTCCCCTGTACAGCACAGTATTAGCAAAATCAGTGGTGTTCCATCTGGTTTTTAATGTGGAATGCTGCATTTTTCTCACATGGATCCCTGTGCAGTTTCTGAGCCTACTGATGTTACTTTTGCTTTCCTCAGCTGCCTGTGGCTGCTCCATAGATTCATAAACTGCAGGCTGAAAATCTCCTTTCTAAAGGATTTCAACCCTTGGATCTCAGGACACGGCCACCTCAAGACCAATTAAAAAAAATAACTAGTGATGGGAATGGAAAGATTCTCCGTTGGACTTAATTATCTAGGGCAAGGAGAAAACATCCCTTTCATCCAGGAATTTCATAATTGTCTATTATGGGCTACAGTCTCTCTTTAAAATGAGTGACAAAACTTGTATTGAAATAAATGGAAGAAAGATTTGATTCAGAAGAGTTCAGACATTTTGAAGTATCTGATTTGCTGATCACTGACAAAAAGAACATGAGAAAAACAGTTCAGTACTTAGACAATATACTTGGAATGATTGATAGGCCTCTCTCTCCCCCAAAAAACCCAAACCAAGCAAGAAACCTGGGCTGATTTTGCCTGTCTCCACAGTGCATTTATGTATTTATGGGAGAGAGAGAGTAAGTTTGCCTGTTGCCCAAGTGGAAGTCCAGGCCATCCAGAGAAAATAAATTTTGCAAGTAATTTGGGGGTTTCCTTAGGCTCAGGAATGTGTTTATTTATATATTATTAAATAGAGGAACAGTATAGGAAATCCAGAAATAATCAGCACTCAAAAAACTGGTCAAGGCTATCGTTACAAATAAAGAAACCAGACTAAGAGACCAACTGTAGTCTGTGCTAGGCTGACAAACTGGATTTTAAATTAAGTTTTAGCTGGAACGAGTTTCTAAAGCTATTTTTAGCCTCAACCATGTGAGAAGCACATGGCTCCATAAATACATTCCCTCAAGAATAAGTTAACGGGGGTGGGGTGTGTGGAAGGAAACAACCTAAACAATTCATTTAAAGTTAATAACTGAGTCAAGAATTTTATAGCTTTGTTGTTGAAACATTTGTCATTAAAGTGTGATTCACTTTTGCAATAACATGCATGCACAGAGCAACAGTGCATGGGACAGTGGACGGATGGGAGGGTTCGAATGGGCCTCTCTCAGCATCCCTGGGCCCCCCTGAAGCTCAGCAAGAGGGGCATTGCTCACAGGAGCATTTTGGTGCAGCTGTGGCAGGCTCTGGCTCTGAAACGCCCCACAAAGGAACCTGCCTTTTCCTCTGCTCTGACAGAGAGGGCTTTGGGAGAGTCAGCCTGCATGAAACCCTCCAGGCATCGCTTTGGAAAACTGCACACAAGCAAAAAAGTAAAGAAAAGACCATTCACACAATAATGCCCAGACCATTTCACCAAATATACAGGGAGGGACCCACTGAATGCCCTAAACACATTTGGTCTTCCAGTAGAAGAGAGCTCTTCCAAGAGAAAGGACTTGTGCAACAGAGATCTTGTCTGTTTTCCCGGCTACATCAGCAGATCTCACATAAAGGCCATAGCTTCTCTACAAACCTCCTCTCCTCTGGGTAGAGATAAAGATGACAAAGAACTGGTGCAATTAAAGAGTATCATTATGCCCTCAGTCTGCAAGCATTTCAGTCAGGGGATGCTCCTTAGCTTTAGGAAACAAAATAAAGAGGCAAAAAATAAAAGAGAGAGATAAATGGGACTATGGGGCTTGTTTATTCTGGTTCATCCCCTGACCCAAGAGGTCACAGGCCAGTTGCTTTGGTGCTGCAGCTCCCTAGGTCTGAAGGTTGACGAGCAAATTCAGTCCTGGTAGGAGAGCAGACACAGGAGACTTGGCTGCTTCTGCAAGAAAGAGGCATTTTGGTTGTTTTGTTAAGTTGACATAGACACCAAATTGCTGTTGTCATGGTGAATTTGGCTCCCAGTCTGGAGGTGACCCTCTGAGGGGTCTCCAGGACCATATGTGGCCAACAGGGTCATGGAGCAAGAGCAGCTGGATCTCTGTGCTGATGAAGGGCCTGGAGGACTTAGCTGGCTGTTCGGTTCTGCAGCTTTATTATTTATTTTTGTCATGCTGGACAGGAGGTGTAAAGGTTTTCCCCTCATTTTTCATGACTGCTTTGTTAGATTGGATTTCCTCTGGTACGCAATCCATATAAAGGCTCAAGTAAATGCAGAAGTCCAGAAAAGGGACCCCATTAGCCGAAATGGCAATGAATTGTAGTTTTTGGCATGCTGAAGCCTGGGTTTCACCTCCCTGCTCTATTTGTCCGTGTGTGTATCTCTGACTATGGACTTCATTTTCTTGAACTGTACAGAGAAATTTATCTTTGGTTACTTCTACTGTGGACTACTGGCTGTGCCTCTTTTCAATCTACAGATCAAAGACTTTATGTAAAAACAGTGCAATTATGACTAAAATAAACACTTTAAACTGTGTTACTTTGATTTCATCCAGATTTTTTTTCCCTAGGTTTGTATTAACACTCATGTGACTCAATCAGCATTGGTAGCAATGAAATACACATGATAATCCCCTGCTGATCCATCATTTGTACCCAGAAGACTTAACTGGTGCAACTTGTATTTTATTTCTTTTTCTAGCCTCTGTCAAATGTACATGCCCTTATGAAATGTACATGTGATACTTAGAAATCAAAAGAACAGCTAATTAATTACATCCCACCTCCTCATATGGAAAATGCATCTAAACTAGCATCTAAAACACAATGTGTTTGCTTTAAATAGCCAAATGCTGAGGGACCAGAGAGATCTGTGGGGAATTTTTGGCACTATATGAAGATTCTTTCAGCCCTCGAATCCCCCACCCTTGAATTCTGTGGTGGGTTAGTAGGGAAAGGATATAAAAATGTGGAATTTTTTAAAAAGGCTTTTCTCTTTGTTTTCTATTCTCCTTGGCTGCACTCTTATATTTTAATACCGTATAATAGTAAGGAACAAGGAGGGTCATTCAAAAATATTTTTTAATCTTTATTAGAAACAGAAGTGCCTTTTGATGCTGGTGGACCACATTTACCTACAAAGCCCTAAAACGGCTGAAAGAACTGCAACCATAGCTTCTACTTAGGGGTTTTGAGGGGTGCCCACACAAGTCTGAATGACTGCTGGCAGTGGGGAATACCAGGCTCTCACCAAGTTTGTGCGTGGTGCTGACCACTTCAGTATCGAGGCATTTCCCAGGGGGCTAAAATTAGATACCAGCGTTGCTCTTTTGCTTCTGAAACAAAAAAAGATGCTTTGCTAAGGCCTGACTTTTTCCACTTAACCCCCCTTTCATTAAGGCATATTTGACTTTAATTGACCGTGATGGGATAGTGGGATGATTTAAAGGGTTTTGGTGAATGAGGAGGGGATAGCTCATGTATTAATGGCTATGAAGTGGCACAACAGCAAGAGATGGAGTGAATCTGGGACTTGGCTGTGATGGGAGTTAGTTCTCTTGCTTCCAAGAGTACATTTGGGCTTCTTTATGGCTCTATATCTACCTGCACTTTCAGATTTAATTCTACTGTCTGCACCAGAAAAAGGAAATCTAAAGTCTGAAGAAGGCTTCTGGAAGGAAGAAGGTATAGGGAAAATGAGGGTTATGAAGGCTGCCCCAGCCTATTCCAGTAGCAGGGGTGCATGCCTATGTTTGCTTTCACTTCCTACCACACGCTGTACAATTCCAGCATCAATTGCCATTTGCACAAATGAACAACAGAGCCTCCTATCACTGGAATTCACGGATTTCTTCTGCCTGCGGTCATTTCTATTTCTTGCCCAGTTTGTAAAGCATAATCCAACCCCCCAGGTTCTATGTCATAGATGGGATCTCACATTTCTGTGTAAAGGAGGTCACACTTGCTGCTAATACTTTTTAGGACTAATTAGATGATCGCAGTGCCTCTCTTAGGCACACAGGCACAGCTACTGGAAACTGAATTGCTGACATCACCCCATATCCCATGTGGAATGGAACAGCAGACTATTAGGAACATTAATATAAACTAGCAGTCATATTTAAAAACAAGTAAACAAGAATTAAAAAAAACCCCATAGAAGCCAGAAACATGCAATTTTAAAAGGAGGAGAATGTAAATGTTTACATACAAAAAAAAAGACAGGAGTATGAAATGAATGGCAATTTGCCTTGTATAATGCATGAAGATGTCTGGGCTTCTCCATTCTTATTTTTGATCTTGAAAAAGCATTCTCAGACGTTTAGTGAAAAAAATACATCATTAATATAGAGTAAAATGCCATTTTAAAATCCCATGAAACATTCTCATTAGACCATATGCATGCTACCTCACGCTCTTTGATGTAGTTACAATGGAATTCCTTTTCTCCTAAAGAATGAGGAAAATGCAACTCCAGTAAATGCTATGTTCCTACCAAAATAAACGGATCGACTGCATGTCACCCTGAATTATCTTGAGAAAAATATCCAGCAGAAATTACAGCAACATCACAGATATGCAGACCAAGTATCTTAAACCAGTCAAAGTATCTCTTATTGCTTGTTTTTATCTTTCTCTAAAGGGAAGCTATGTTTGACCTCTAAGGAAGGTCAACAACTTAATTATTGTACTCGAGACAAAGCTACTCTGTGCACAGGAAATGAAAGCTAAAGAGAAGCACTTTGAGAAGAAAGACGTTTTACTCTCTTAAATAAATGAGACCTGAAAAATTCAATATTGTTTTCATCCTGATCAAGCCTTCTGGCTGGATGCTAAGTGATGTTCATCGGGTAAAGACAGGAAATCCAGGAGCCTTCCTGCCTTTGCAAGACAAGAGTCATAGTAGGGAAAAGCAGCTTGGAAGACAGTAAAAGAAGAAAATCCATACAGGGAGGGCTCTCACAATCAAACTTCGTTAGAAAGCCAAAACCACTTGCTTGAGAAATGAACACACTGAGGCATTTTGATTTAAATGCCTCATTCACTTCTAATTCTTGGACACTGCTTAAAAGAGGATAGCTTGGATCTCCTAGAAAGTTGCAACTGGAAGACAAGGAAGAGGCAAGAGCAGTCAGGCTCTGTGACATGCCCCCTTCTGAAGGAGCCCCTAACATTGCAGTTAATCCAAACACACCACAACAGAAAGAAAAACAAGCAAACAACTGAAAAAGGATGTGCCACCATCACAAACTGTAAGCACTGTGCTCTGGTGCTGAGCCTTATAACCAACACTGCTCTGCCAGCTTGTACCTCTGATTTTACTCTGCTGCCATGAATAGGAGCTATGAGAGGTTTGGTTGATCTTGGAGGTCCCTTCAGTAAAAACACTGTGCTGTTATTCAGGTCTGAGCTGACTGGTGCTGATCAGGCCAGAAGGAAGGACAGGCTGTAGCTCACAGAAAGCAAGGAAGGGTCCAGCAGGAATGTGGAGTGTTAGAGTTACAGAGGGAATCCAGCTTCACCAGAAAGCTCAGAAAAGGGATGCTATTCACCAGTGTTGGAAAGATACGAATCTTTAACAAGGATGGTCTGGCAAAAGTTGTAAATTAGCCTTTTCCAGAGAGGAAAGTATGCCACTTCCAGTGATTCATGCAAAAGCTGCAGCCCTGCTCTGGGTACAGGGGGTGTCAGCTTTGCCATCAATCACATGAACATCCAGATAAAAACAATCTTGGAGAGTTCCTAGTGAGAGGAACATGGGCAAGTGTGTAAGTGTGCACTACCTCTTTCTAGAGCTTAATAATACATTTTTCCAGTGTTTGTACCTAAACCCAAGAACCTCCATAGAAATGGCTGGATTGTCACCAGTGCAGTGTTGCAGCTTCTCCTGTGGTTAATGCACTTCTGGAGAAGTCCAAGAGGGTAAGGAAATCCCTCTGACTCCCTACCTGTTGTATATCCCCACCTGTGGGCTGGCTGATGCTCATTTTTGGCAGCTTCTCTGCTCAGTGTTGACTCAATGGGATGATGTTTTCCAAAAGCATGCCAGTGATTTACAGCTTGTGTTGCATTTTCAGGAGTCACAGAGAATTTAGGAGCCTGTATTAATTAGTAATGCAAATGGCAAATCAATAAGGTAGGGGACCTGTGGAAGAATCAAGAGCAGTCATGTGATGAGAATCTATCTTAATCCCCATTCACAAGGAAAATTACTTTAGTTTGCACAGATAACTTAATCCTGGCATTTCTTACCATTTGAAAACCTGGCAAATACTTTCTTACCTAAAAGGAAGAACAATACGAACTGCTCACTCTTGAAGGGTTTATGAACTTCAAGAATGCAAGAATAATCCTGTCCAGTCGAACATCACCATTTATCCGACAGATCTTTAGCAATGTTCTGAACTCTGATTTCCACAGGGCCTTGTTTCTTCTCTTAAAATTGGCAGAGCTGCCCTAAAACTTGGCCCCTTGTCAAGTAATTGGTGTGATAACTGGCAATGTTCACAAATGCAGGATATTCACTACAGATAAGGCATTTCAGAGGGAGAAGAAACAACTAAGTTTCAAGTTCAAAATCAGATACTTCTGCCTTTTTCCAACTCGTGGGAAAATGGGTAAAAATTGTCCTAAGCAGGCAAATTTTCACTGAAGTCTACACAGTGGCTGAGAATGGAGTGGTCTGACTAATGAGAACAACTGATTATAGAGATTTAACACAAACAAATTTTAGGAGGTCTGAGACTGGGTTTAATCTGTTCTCATGTATGTATTGACAAAGCCCACAGCCTGTATCTGGGCCAAGGATTTCACAGTCACTGCTTCCAGGATGTAAACTGTCATCTGCACTCTTTGTTCTCAAGTGTATGACCTTGCATTTTGCTGGTTTAAAACACATGTTCAGAGGAGTCCACTTTGCCAAGTGTTGTAGTTTGCCTCACAGACTTGACCTGCCTTGTTTATTTACCACTACGGCATATCTGCAACTTTTCCAGCAGCTGATTTATTTATTTTTTCTTCCAAATCCTTGATAACAATAATGAATAGCCTGGGGCCAAGAACAAATCATTGCAGGACCTTGATAAAATTACCCTCCTGATACCTTTCTATTGTAACAATTTACTCATTTAATATGTGCTACGTCTTGAGTAGTGACATTTACAAACGATTTTGTACCAACATTTTTATCATCAAAACTATACTGACTGGTGTCATTTATGTCACCATATCTTGAACTTAATGTTAGCTCCTTTGTGCACCTGATTTTCTTGCAGTTGTCTCAGAACTGACATCAGGTTCACTGGCCTGTATTTCCTTGGGGAGGCTGGGAGAAAAGGGTCACCTCCTTCATCCTTCTGAAATAATGAAACATTAGTTCAGTTCTAGTTCTTTGGAACTTTCCTAGCACCAAAAATGTCCCCAGGAGTTGTTGATATAGTGTAGAGAGGTGCTACAAATGAGACAAAAATCTCATCCTTGAGGCTTGGACACAGTGTTGTAACACTTGGCTTCAACCAGATCAGGATGGAAATGGATAATATTTGTTTCTGTGGATTAGTAACCTGTCCTGGTTTTGATTCTGCCTTATTCAGCTCCCTTAAAGGTACACTCAATTCATGTCCACGTAAAGTCTCCAATGTCACATTACTGAGTGGTGCTGACTCCAGCAGCAGCATGATGTGGCTGGATTGCCAAGCACTGCCTGTTTTCCACCTGTTACAGTAAATTTCCTGCATTTCCACTAAAATGTGCCCCAGCTTGCAAACAGCAGCACAACTGACCTGAATTGCAGGATTTTATGAGACCACCTAAAGCAGGCAGTTTTACCTGGTTTCGAGTTTCATTAGGAAAGTTTTGCTCCAGCTTCAACCATTTTTAAGGGTACCAGGGCATCACCATGCCTGTTAAAAATGGAGACAACAGTCCACCCTTCAGGAGAATGCCACTGCATGGAGACATCACTAGGAGACAGTCTTTGACAGCAGACATGTTTTTCTAGCTTTTTGTCAGCCTAATTTTAAAGGCTCAACAAGGTCTTTGGCTTTTCCCTACCACAGAAAAGGAATTGTCTCCTGTTTTGCACTTGGGTATTTTAAGGCTGTGCATACATGGAACCATTTTAATGGGACAGTAGAGTGGCACTGAAGCAACAGAGTGCCTCTGAAGGCCTGACAGATAAACAGATGGCAAAGAAGTGAGTTCCTAGACACCATGGAGCAGCAGTCAGCAGATCCAGCTCTGAGGAACAGCATGAAGCGTGCCCTGCAGTACATGCAGCTATGTCCAGTTGACATTTCTCTTATAAACACCAGAGAGAAACTTATTCTACTGAAAATTGAGCCTGTCTTTGACATTAAAACTATCTGAAATCAAATCCTAAACTCTGAAGGAAAAAGGGTATTTAAACATTTATATCAAATTAGGAGAAATACAGCAAGACACCTTTTTGGCTAATGATGTGTGTTTAGGAGACTCCCACAGACTTTCAGAAAACACAGAGATTCAGCTGCTTTAGCTCATTCTTGTGGGGGGAAAAAGAAAAGAAAAAATATATCGCTAGGAGTTAAAGATCCCCCTTGGTTTTTTGTTTGTTTGTTTTATTTTTTGGTTTTTTTTTAGGGTACCTTCAATCTGTTTGCTCAGGACATTATTTTGCTTTCATCAAGAAGTATGGTTTTCACAGATACACTGTTTCCATGGGCACAGGGTCAATCTCTGTGCATTTTCTTCCACCACTACTCACAACAGAAAGAAAAGATAATTGCATAATCACAGAACTGCTTTCACCACTACTTTCAGGGCTGATCCAATATCAGCATTTCTCTTTCAAGAATAACTCCCACTCTCAACACCACAGAGGTAGAACTGGTCTTGATTCTTCATTAAACATCCAGAGGGCCAGATACCCTGCAGGAGTGTGTTAGGGTAGAGAAAGGCGAGCTCAGAGAGCAAAGCTCCTTTTGAACCATAGTTCCTTGCAGTTCTTGTGGACTCTGAAAGTTGGCTGCCCCAGATGAACCTTCAAATACACCTACAGAGACAGATTCCTAAGCTTGAGAGGCAGTACCAGCTCCACATCCTTCATTTTCACACCCGTTTCTTTAAAGATTAATTCAGAAGGTCAAGGTCTTTAACTGAGGCCTTTCTGTAGATCAGGAGCACTCCTGTTCAGTGATTACTCCATTGCAATATCAAATTGACCAAAAAGTTTGGTGAACAAGGGCATGTGAGGCATCCCTGTGGTTTAGAGAGGGATGGAGAGCTGCAGCTGTTAAGGTTTGCTATGAATAAATTTATGCCCTGCAAAGTTCCTTATAATCCTTACATGGCATATCAGGACATATTCTATATCCACTTAAACTTTTTCATTGATGTTCCTCAAAATTGGACCGAACAGTGATGCAATAGTTCAACCAGACCACTCTGGTTCTTGACATTTCAGCCAAGACTTCACTCAACACAAATTTGGGAGCACCAGGTACGAGACACAGCAAGTGCAACCCAGCAGTGGCCAGGCAGGGAGAGCCAGCCTCTCTCTCCAAAATGATAGCAGTGGAGTCCCAACTGCACTTTCCCTCAGGTATGTCATTAGATCAGGAGGAGGAACCACCTGTAATAACTGCCTGGTTCAGCTAATTTGACTGTAATCACATCCCACATCTTCTCTGACCTAATTGGGTGCAAGCTGTCAGCAAAAATATGCTGGCTCCCTCCCGCAGTATTAATTCTGTAAGCTGTGCAGATACTATTTCAAAAAGATGGAAACCTGTTAAAAAGAACATGTCTTTTGTCTCCATTAATAACAAAGGGTGGAATTCAATGTTATCTTGATGCATTTGCTGCCAGAAGAGTTTCTTCTACAGTAGAAAAAGCCACTGAAAATCACTGTGTTTCATTGACAGAGCTCACTGGCACCAGAGAACTTTAAAAGGTTTGCTGTGCCTGTACAGACATGGGCAAATGCATCAACTTCTGTCTTTAGCCCACATCTTGGGCTGCAGCAAACAAGCACTGCAATTTATACCAGACATCTGAGAATATGAATATTTTCTTTACTACTCAGCTCCGGGAAAGGATAATTATTATAAGCAAAACCAGATGAAAATCTGAGAATATTTTATGATCCACTTTCATTTAAAAAAAAAAACAACCAAAAAACTCTATTAGCCTTAGAACAATGGGGCCAAATTCACACGCGGTGTAACATCACTGACATCAGTAGAGCACTACAATTAATTTGGCCCATGGGATCTACTTGAAAATATAACATACTGTCACAAGGATGACAGCCAGATTCTGTGGAGAAAATCTTTCTATACCGACTAATTTGGCTTTAAAAAGACAGCACAGCTGTACAAGCAGTAGTCCAGTGGGCTGGATCCTCAAGTGCAACTCTGCTCACATCTGTACAATAAAGTTCAGTTATTACCACCTGAGAATTTGGCCAAGTGCCTTTTCCAGACCAAATGGGAGATCACAGGATAAGTATCATTCAGCACCAGAACGATGCTTACGTGACATTCATAAAAAGAAAGAGAAAGATACTGGGAGGTAGAATTCAAGAACAGCCAGGTAGCCAAAGATCTAAGTGAAATGCTGATATCCCTTGCTAATCCTTTCTTATCCTGTCTCCTCTCTCTCCCACCAAGTAGTCTCCTGAAGCATGTTAAGCTGCAGGGAGAATCAGAAAAAAAGCAGAAGGCTCTTTTGCTGTTTCTGTCGTCATTTATTTATTTTTAAACAGAAAATTCTTGTCCCTTGCAGTGATGACGTTTTAATGAATCCATCAATCACTGCAAACTCCAAACTAGAATCCTACATAAAAGAGACCTATTTGTAATATGTGACCTAAGCCCATACCCAGCGAAATTAGTTCTCAGGGAGACAATGCAGGTCTTTCATTACTGTCTCCATGGAATCGTAGATGATTAAGCTGGACAGGGTCTTGCGGGTCCCCAAATCCAGTGCAGTACACCCAGCATCACTTTATCCCTGCCTTGTTCCCTTGAGTGCGTTATCTAATCCTTTGCTGACTGATTGGGACCCACCTTACAACTTCTCTTCCACAGGCAAATTTTCATTGTGTGTTGTCTAAGTAAGCTCTCGATTGCTCCTCTAGGTCTTCAGTTCTGCTGTACCAATGAGTTTTTGGATCCAGGCTATCTCCTTTTCCCTTAATTATTTTAAATCTTTCCAACATTGCCTTTTGCTTTTCTTGGTTTCTCACCAAAGTAACCCATGGGGTCAAGAGGATTCTCCCTGCCCACTCCTCTTCCCCAGGACTTCCCCCAGTGACACCACTAAGATGCAAATCCATAAGATCATCTTTAAAATAAAATTTGACTTAGAGAAGACCCTGACTCCAAAACTTCTGAGCTCTCCACTCTTCAGTGACTTTGGCTGTTTCAGTTGCTGGTGATTTAAACTTATGTAGTTGACAAACATATTCAGCGTGCTGCATCCATGGGCAAATCCATGGACAAATATTCCTGCTGGTTTCAGAAGTACCAAAGAAAGCAGTTGCTGCTCCCTCGTGGTCATCAGCATCATCCCTGTTCTGAAAGTTACCATCACCTAAACCTTGCAGCCATTTACAATCTTCTATCTCCTGTCTGCCTACAGAGATGATTTTATCTGTAGCTTGGTTAAGTCAAAGCAAACCAAGGTAATGGAGACTTGTTATTGAAATGGCTTAAACCAAGCCATGTCTGCAGCCCCATGGGGTGACTTGACAAGACTCAGATCAGGAGACTCTTACAAACAGCAGTTTCTAAAGCAACTGGGCAATCCTGAACTCAAAGATTCCCCTCCGTCCTTCTGTACTTTCTTCTTTACCAGCTGGTAAAGTGTTTTCACTGACTACATCCCCTGTCAGTACTGCCTGGCATGACTCTGCAGCCATTTCAAAACTTAGGTGGCCCCTTAATTTTTAAAGAACAGATAGAGACCAGAACACTTATATTGTGTACAAAGCTTAGATGTTATCACACAGCTGACCTCCTTCTGGGCTCACCATGCATGGCCATCACACAACCAATCCGTAATTATGAAGTGAATGGCAATTCCAAAACCTTTAGGAAAAAGACATCTTCATGTATTGGGACCAGCACAGAATGAATATTTTGTTTATTTTGTCATAGGTATTTCTTTCTTCTTTTGGGGTTCATTGTCCCCTTCTATGTTCACTACTGAGATATTCCTTTTCCCATCTGTTAAAACCCAGCATGAAAATCAGACAGGACTCTTGTCCCTGTTTCTCACTGTTTCACACTTGAAAGCTGGCTTTACTCATTGCAGTTTTCAGTCCTGGAAGGCAAGTATCACAAGTGGCCAAATGGAGACCGCCCTCAGAGAAGGATCTTCTCTAACTGCTCGCCTCTCAGCAGCTTCCTTCACAGGCCTAGTTCTGAGGAAATATATCATTTTTATTATCTTATAATTTTCCACTGGGACTGGAAGTGCTCTGTGGAAAAAAACCCCAAAGCATCTGTAACTTAAAGCATTGTCCTCTGTTGGGGTTGTTCTTAACCTGCTTCCACAGTATCACTTGTCCTGAATAGAAGACAATCCTTGATTCCACCAGTCTTCCTTATTTTCTTTGCCCTTGGTTCATATTTAACGTTTCTACTTATGGAAGAACAAGGCATCTCTCTGCTTTTTTCTCCACATCATTCCTCCCTTGTTTCAAACCATCAAGGAACCTGTCTGCTGCCATGGACACCCCTGTCATTCTGGTGTGGTGGGATCTCCTCTCCTTGTCTGAAAAATCAGTCCGTCTTTTATTTCTCCCTTCATTCCCCCCCACGGAGTCTCAATCCTGGCTGTCTCCACTGTCTTGTCATTTGTCTTTGGGGGATAGTTTCCCTTCCTTTCTTCTTTGCCTCTGAATTGTCTTCCTTCTCCAGCTGAAGAAATTTGTTGCTCAGTTTCATCTCTCCTGCACTAGCTAATTTCATCCTCTCTCTTGCCCTTGGGTAGGGCTGTCCCATGGATATCCCTTCCCATCTTTTTGTTCCAAAGGCCACCTTCCTATCCAGGCATTGTGCTCTACTGCCGCTTCTGCTCTCTCCTCAGGGTATTCCTCGATCACATCTTTGAATTTTCTGTCTGAATTTCAAGTTATCTCCACTTGCCTCTTTAGCACTGGCATCATTTCATCCATGAGTGTGGTCAAATTACGTTCCATACTTAAGAACCTTCCATCTTGTGCCACTGATGTGCAACTGAGAGATTCTGCAACCATCCATCATCTTGGAAACCCTTTCCTCCTTTGTTCCTTTGAAATTATTCTTCAGAAGAGCCTGAGTTAGGTACCACAATTCCACTGATCCTTGCTAGGTGCATTGGTTTATAATACACGTTAGAGAAACAGCAGACTATCACAAGCTGTTAAGCAATAAAAATCCCTGCAACATAATCTGTTGCGGCTGGACATTTTATTGAAATCCTGGATAGTCATTTGCAAAAAAGCTGACATGCAGGGTTTGGATTTAATCTTCACATTTCCACTCAAACTGTGGCATTGTTTGAACACAACAGCTTTGGGATCCTGGCAAAAGAGTAAAACTGTCCGAGCTGTTCCACTCTGGTTTGAATTATCTCTCTTTTTATTTATTTATTTCTAGCTTTGAAGTCTGTGTACTTTAAAAATCAATGAACATTATATTAACAAGCAGATGCTAATTACATTTGAAAATCTAGAAAGGCTTGGCTACAAATCTTTGAAAAGATAGATTCACATTTTTAAAAGCTTTCTAATCCAACTGGCATCATTGTAGTAAGACACTGACAAAGCCTACAGAGAATGGAAATGTTAAAGGAGTCTGTTTTCCAGAATTTTTTTCTGTGATTTATAATTAGTCTTCATCATTGTACTGTTGCATACACTAGGTCTGGTAAACAGAGTAGTTGTGACTTTTACGGGATTAATGGAAACATTCTGAGATGTAGAAATTAAAAGATCACGCAGATAAAAGCAACACTTCACTATTTTGTAGCTCTCCATCAGTTCAACTTGTTGTTTTACAAACAAATTAGGATTGCTATCAGAGTTCTACAGAGGGATAAAAATGAGGCAAGGAACACTAATGTGTCTCATCTGCAACTGCTTCGCAGAACAGAGGCAGATCACAACTCGGTCTCTTGTATCCAGTTTAGAGCTCTAATTCTTAGATTATAGCAGTTCACTTATTAGTTTTTAAAGTATGGATATTGGAGTGTGCAGTGGGAGTCAGAGAGTTTGTATCAGGATGCTCA
The DNA here is from genome assembly GCA_013397565.1 of Ptilonorhynchus violaceus. NCBI lineage: Eukaryota > Metazoa > Chordata > Aves > Passeriformes > Ptilonorhynchidae > Ptilonorhynchus > Ptilonorhynchus violaceus. The sequence goes on along the minus strand of VZRJ01005001.1, from coordinate 1,097,724 downwards.
GCACACCAGGAAATGCCAAAAGTGCAAATAGATGGTCCTGGAACTATAAAAAATACCATGCCTCTTCTGGCCACTGTGCCTGAGAGTAACTGTGTCCTTGGTGTGAGGGTTGTTAGAAAAGCAGCTCCCACATGAAAGTAGGAACCCCACCAATGCACGAAAGAGTTTCTGCAGAGCGGAGAGCCAAGACATCACGAGGTTTGTGTGGTAACAACAAGGGGAGAGTAGGACATGAGAGGACACAATACTCGTGTCAGAGCAGGCTCCAGGAAACACTCAGGAGAAGCTGTGCTTTTGAAATGCCCCCACTGATTTCATCACTTCTGTGCTCTTCCAGAACAGCTGCTTGAGAGGTAAACAGACAAGAAATCCACTTCAGAGGAAGCTATCTCAGCACAGCAAAGGCAGCCTGTGCCAAGAAACACTTACTCACTGCTGTGCCATGTGGTCATATCGGACCCCAACAGGCTCAGTGGTCCACTTTATGTTGTGCTCTGAACTGGTAAGACGGAGATACCAAAGATAAGGACAACAAACTTGGTGGCACTTCATGGCATGAGAGATCAGTTCTGTGCTCTAGGAACTCGAGGATACAAACACTCTGGCTGGCCCACTCACAGGATACCAGAGTCAGCTCACATTCCTAACAAAGTCTTTGCGACAATTTCAATGGAAGTGATAGGAAAGCACCATTGCTCCAAGTCACACACATCAGCATTTCTCTGTTACTACAAATACTGACTTACTTGTGACAGTTGATTTGCTAGACTTCCTACAGAGTCCTGCTTTCATGGCTACATCTTCTGGTTGAGCTGAATTGCCAGAAAGCAGCTCATCTGCTGGAGTGACCTCCAGCCCGACTCCTTCTGTAGCTGCAGGGAAGAGGACAGACTGTTGTGCCTGTCCTGGAGGCGCACCAGCTATGCCTGGCAGAGCAGCACAGGCAGTTGTCACCACACCACAGCCAGTCCCAGTGGTGGCATCCCAGCAGTGATGCCCAGTTAGGGCACCCCAACCATCAGTGATTCTGTGCACTCTATCACTACAACGATCTCTGAGGAATTTCCAGCATCAGCACAGCTCTCTATAGCCGGTGGCTCAAGCAAACCTCGCCACCCCTGCAGCACAAGGAATTTGGGTATATTGCTAACAATTAACATTTCTGGGCCTTAGCACAGCATCTGGCAGAAGTGACTCTATGAATAGAGTACTACCTATCAGGGTCACCTGCTATGGCACCCTATCTACCCTTCCTTCTCTTCAAAAACAAACTGGAGTGAGACACAGGGTGCTGCATCTCTCTTTGCCTACTTCAAAGTCACTATTTTGATATTAAAGAATGCATTTTCCACTTTTCCACCTAGCTGGTTAAAAATATTTAACAACTCCTGTAATGCTTGCACAAAAAAAGTCTCTGCACACAACCGGATCTAGTCCAAGTCTCCAGGTCTACCACATCTCTGCAGATCCTGTGCCACTATGATTGTGCTTTTCATTTGATTAGCACATGATATAAAAGGATTTCTTTGCTTCCTTTTGCCACTTGTCAGTGACATGCTACATATATGGAAACACACTCCCCTCTTAAGTGCTGAGCAACCAGCCTGACTCAGACCCCAGACTCCTGTTCTGATGGTGCTGAACTATTATTTTGTGTGGTCGGGTGGGTGGTGGTTTTTGGGACCATCTTGACAGATCTGAAGCTCTGCCTCCCAAATGGATAAAGTGAGTTCTCATCATCTTGTGACTGATCTGCAGGGAGCAAAAACCATCCTGGATGCGTGAGTAAATGCGGGAAACACCTAGATGCTGTTTTCGAAGGCATCTGGAGGCTCGAATGTTCAGCTGCCAATAATGGCACGACATCTGCCATTTCTCAGCTGGTGGTGTGTTTTTTTTTAAAATTTGGTCCTGATCTGTGTTTTAAATTGAAGAACAATTAAACTTTATGCACAAATAAAAAGCAGATCATATATTAGAGAATCTCTATTGGATTTTGAAGCAGGCTAGAAAGTACATAAACACCTTTAGCACAGACTGCTTTTCTTACCTCACTCCTTAACTCCCTGTCTCAGCAAGACAGGGAAATATGCGATGCACCTTCAACCAAACACATTTTGGAAAAAAAAGAAATTAAAAACCAGCTGAAATCCTACCTTAAATAGATCCACTCCGCATCGTGGTCCCCTGTGAAGAGCAGCGGCTGTGACACAGTCCAGAGACACCAGCGTTGAAACCCCTCTGAAATAAACGCAGGCAGCTCACCTCAGGCTGACAGGTTCCTCTCACAGTTGTACTGGTTTCAAACCAACAGTGTCGACTTCAAAGCAAGACTTAACCTGATCTACACTTGCATAAATGACAGAACAAGCCCATTCTTGGTTCAACAGCTTGGGCAGTTCAGATTTGGCGCAGTGCAGAAATTTAGCACCATCCATACAAAAAAGGAAAGATTGAAGTCTGCAGGAGCTGATGAGGATACCAGGAAAAGCAGGCAGGGAGGCAATGCCCAAAAAGTCACTGTTGCACTCAGGTCCACTGCAGCTGCCCGTGTGCTTTCCCCTTGACAGAAAACAGCAGAAGAGAGAGAACAATAGAAAAAGACAGGAGAAGTGGAGGAGGGAACCACCCTGACAAGTTTGATAAGCTCAGGAAATGAAGACTTTCTAAAAGATGAGGTGGGACAAAGGTGCAGGAAAGGGCAAACAATTCAGACATTCTGTCAAACAGAAACTCTTGAGTCTTCCCATATCATAAAGGTCAGTCAAGATTTTATGTAAGGTAACAGGATGCAGCTTGCCCACAAAAAGTTATTGTAGTTATATTTACATTTCTGCTGGATTAAAATATGACAACTTGAGCAACTTTTTTTATTTATTGAAGGCAGTTCTTCAAAACCTTCTAAAGCAATTACAGAGAACTGTATTTCCCAAGAACATGCGTGCCTGAAGATGGAGCACGTTCTAGGAAATACGTGATCCTGTGCTAGAGGTGCAAATTCCCTAACAGGTACTCGATCAGATTTTTTTCTTACACTAGCTGAGATAGAGTCTTCAAATGCTGATCAACTTGAAATCTATTAAAGCTGATGTAAACCAGAAGAAACTCCACACTGCTGTAAAAGCAAGTGCCAGACTATAACTAAGCCTCATGGGGAAAATCTAAAAGCCCCAAGTTCCTGGGAGTTTTATTATTGCAGCAGTGGAGCAGGGATTTCTCCCCAGCTGTTCCCCAAGCCCAAGGGTAGTCAGTCTGTACTTTCTCTAGTGTGCAAAGGATGGAAGAAATCAGAAGAGAGCACATAATAAATCACCTGACAGTCTCTAAAAAATAGCTGTCCTGTCTCCTTAATATGAGTGAGAGTAATGTTCTGAGGGCAGGAAGAATTCAGCTTTAGACTGAAAACATTCCCCTATCGGGGTACAAAAAGTGATCAGTCTGTAGTTTAATCAGTCTCAGGCCTCTCTTTGAGGGAAATAGCGTGTTGCCTGCAACAGCACGTGTAATAATGTTTGCTGAAATATAAACTATGGCCGTATACCCCAAGATGGAAGGTCAGAAGTCAACTGAGGATCTGGCCGCAGATGTTCAGCAAAAGAGATCAAAAAGCAATATATCAAATTCCGTACTTTTCCTCAAAGAACAGGTTGCAGAAATTTCTCAGCCCATCTCCTTTCACAGTAAGTGCACTCACCCTGCATGTAACAAAGCTGTACACCACAAATTGCCAGGTTACTCAAAGACGAAGTTGATATTTCCTAATTTCTCCTCGTCCTGTCCCTGAATATTTAAATATTTACACAGTGATTTTGCTCTTATCCACAAACACAGCTCCCTTGAACCTCTGCAATGCTTTTCAAGCTCATCTACCAAAGTGAAGAAAGAATCACATGACACACCATTTAGTCCTCCCCCAGCCCTCGCTGTACGTTTCCTAAAGCCGACATTTGATATTATGGAATGTGTTGTAATCAATTCTTAAAGTTATAGCACCACTGGATTTTTATTAACTTGCACAACAACAACAAAAAAAGTCCAACAAAAAATGGGCCCTCATAATCAGTCAGCCTTGTTATATCCTGAAAGCTGCTTTAACAAGCAGGGAGTAATATAGTGTAATTGGTACTCCACAATTTAATTGTTCTGTTCTTAAATCTAATATTGCAGCTGTGGGTTAAGTTTACACCACAGCTTTCAAGAGAACATGAAAGTGTGGTACATCTGTGCAACAGAAAGCTAAACATCTCTCATCTGATGTGTTTACAATGACATTTGATAGCGTGGACTTGTTTGGAGTTCATTCTTAAAGCTGCAGAACTGCTTTTCAACACTGGGGAAAAAAAAAAAAAAGAAAAAAAGGGAAAAAGCTTCCAATCTCCTTCCAGCAACTCAGCCCACACAAGCCTGACGATAATGCTGTTGGCCGTGCAGGGAAACTGCTGGATGGAACAATTCCTTCAAGTAGGTTTGAGCATTGTCACTCGGGCAGTGGACAAGGGGACAACGGCATCTTCCTCTTCAGATTATATGATATAATCATTATTTGAAAAACAAACGACTCAAAAAAACCCCCAGACAGAACAACCCCTGACATGCATAAAACAGACAAAAATATTTCAAGAAATGTTATTACATGGATGACTTTAGCATGTATAGAAATGGTGGAGTTTTCTATTCAACAGGTGGCAGAACTGCTTATGGTATCTTGAACTTCACATTCTGTATAACTAACAGCTTCAGCATTATGTACTTGTTAGTGAATTTATTAGGCCCATAAGTAGTTCAAGAAACTTAGGAATGGGCCCATAAATGTCATCTGCAGTTTGTGAACTGCAAGTATCTGACTGTTTTGATCAAGGTTTTTACGGGAAAGTTAAATGGTTATTAAAATTATTTACTACTGCTCCATGAAAAGGGAGCAAGCCTGCTGAAGAACTTAGGTAGTGATAAGATGTGATAGGTTGTAGGTCAAATGTGTCGGCAGAAAAGCATTTCTGTTTATGTCTAAGCCCAAATTTTTGTACAATTCGAAGCTTAGAGTGTATTTAAGTAGCTGAGAAAAGATCAGCGGAGGGGGGGAGGCATTTCCCCTTTCCCATAACCTGCTTTCAGAAATCCACAATCTCATCAGGCTACTTTTCTTGTTCTCAGCACCAGCCTTTTTCTAACATTTTCTGTCCTTGGAGAAATGCATGACAGTGCAACTTAGTTAAAGAGGTCACTTTCTGCTCATTCCTTTGTAGCAGTCCACACTGACGTCTTGATTTATGCTCTTTAACAGATAAAAGTCAGTCTCACTGAGGAAGCTCAGCTATATTACACTGGAATCTATTAACTTTTTAAACTTTATTATTTCAGTCACAATTAAGACTATCTGAAGCCTCTTCATAAAAAGGGGCCATATCAAAAGCAGTATGTTAGCAACCGGATCAATGGATGCATTCATTCTGCATCAAAAATACCGTAAGAAGGACAGATCTCCTGGGGAGGCAAATCTGTATCAATATTTCAGTCTCTTGAATACAGACATGTGATACAACATGACGCAACACCCGCGCTTCCCCTCCTTTCAATTAACTGAGAAATGAAAATTGTCCTTAGAAGGGAAGAAATGCATTTGTATTGTTTAGTTTCCAGGTTTTCCACCCTTTCATAGCATCACAATGTTCTCTTCATGGGTGGAAAACTTAATCTTCAAGTTCAAGCCTAGATTCTTCATACAGTTCAGGATGAGATGACTTGGAATACCGGGAATACTTCAGATGTAGAAAGTCACCCAATTCATCCAGAGCATTCAACACCTGTAAGACCATTATACTTAGTCAATTCTCTTGGAAAAGAAATGAAGTACTAGTAATCTCTACTTTATTATATAACAAGAAGATTATAAAAAACATAAATTAAAGAAAGTTTAAAGGACAAATGGGCAAATCTTGGATTCATTCTACTATAGTGAACATCAATGCAGACATAGATGTACAACAGCATCTATGAGAAAGGAATGTACTCCTTCAATAGGTTATGGTTCATTAGTAAGTATATTAATTGAGCACGGATGAAAAAAATAACTTTTTGTAAAAGCACAGGGAGATAACAAACCAAATAAAAAGTTACCTTTGCGTGTGCAAAGGAAGTGTGTAGGGCTATACTTCAGTATTTCCCCATAGCTCCCAAAGACTGGAGTGGCCACTGCATTTTCTTAGACAGGACTCAGCCCACAGTGCTGAGCAGAGTCAGCATAAATAGTCTGAATAGTTTAAGATAATTTGTTCATCAATACAGTAATGCAATTTGCTGAAGTTTGTCCCCAGCTCTCAGTGGATTCAAAAAGCAGCCAGGGAACTCTATCATGGAGAAGCAGTTCAGTGTTTTGCAGCATCTGACCCACACTGAAGAGCAGCCAACTTTTTGGCATCAAAGAAGAAAACAGAAATTTTGATTTTGAGCCTGTTTCTGTTAAACCACTAAACCAAGCTCATGAACAAAAAGAAGTTATTTAGAACAAAAGGAAGTAATTTAGTAATGGTTTATGGAGAGAGATAGCTTCCAGGTCATTAAGGAAGTTATTCTTGGGAGCTTGCCCTTTCACGGATCTTTCCTTTTTAGTTCCAGGCTGAGATACAAAACAAATTTTGCCAAAGGGAAACGTTTGCATTGTGCTTGTTACCTGTTACCCTGGGTTTAGGCATATTCACAAAACCTTTGTCCCAAAAGCTTTCCATCTGCAAGTAATTAAACTCAGGGCACTTCCATTCCCCCATACCATAGGAATGCCACGAATACTGTGGCAAAAGCACAGCATGTCCAGTGATGACTGGGGAGAGTGTCAGACCTTCCCTGGAGGCAGCAATGTGCAGGTAGCAGGAAGTCAACATACAATGATGGCCCAAAATGTGGTGGGCTTGACGTTTGGGGGTGGGGAGAAAGGAAGAAAATCAAAGCAGCAACCTCAAGAGATTAATCTTCAGATGAACTCCATTGCCTGTTACCAGTTACACAAGCCAAAATCCACCCAGGCAAAGAGCAAAACCTGGCAATGACCAACACAAGTACACAGCTATGCCCTGTCCTACAAAATACTCTTTAGGGTATTGTACCTTGTTGATAACTACTGCACCTTTAAAAGCAGCAGGAATTTTACTCTGCACACATGCAAGGCAGATTTTTGACGTCGTTTGAAAGCAATCTACACTGCTATGGGAGCTGGTCAGCAGGGCAGGGCTCCAGCCTCCACATCCATGTGCATCTCAGGATACAAAAGGAGAGTCAGGAGTTCTCTGCAGGCACAAGTGCCTGTCTCATGAATGACCGGCATATTTAACACAAATGCCTTTCCACGTTCATGGATTTTTTGCTTTGACCATCACACTCGTGCAAAGAGAGGAGAAACAAAGCCTGAAATTTATTGTTAAGCCCCTGTGTTTCATGCCTCTAAGCTGGCTTATTCTGAGAATGAAAGAACATATTTCAAGCCAGGCCAGAAACACCTTCGGCAAGAAAGGGAGATGGAAAATTTCAAAGAGTTTATTTTAAACACATTTCTGACTGTGTTGGAACGGAGGTTTACGATGGAAGTTTCAACATTCTCTTAATGGTATTTCTGATATCAGAGAAAGATACAGAGCTGAGACTGGACAGACAGCACCAATCAAACTTAATTAGGTTCAAACAGTTCCAAATACTGTTTGCAATTTCCACCTGTACCCCCAAGGCTGTCCCATATACTTCTGCAATTCAAGAAACATGTGGAAATATGGAATGGAAATATGGGTATGGAAAACTTGATTTTCAGTTATTTCCATATAGTTTCAGGTTTCCTACTCTGATAGTTTTGAGCTAGCATTTAACTTTTGTCTTGCTGTGCTCTTCATGTAGGTCTTTATTAGTGATGACAGATTTGGTCACTATTAGAAATAGAAGAACATAACAAGTTAACTGTCCCATAATTTATTTTAAAAAATAAAATGTATAAGGCTCAAATGCCTTTAAAGATCAAGTGACGAGGCCAGAAAAACAAACATAAAAATGAATTATTGAGACTCAAAGTAATAGAGGCAGAGCTTCTCCCAGCCTCCTTGGCATCTGAAGTTAATTTGGGCAGGACATCTGCTGTGCTTACCGTGTCTAATATCTCCCGTGTATGTGCAGCTGACACACAAAACCGAGCCCTGGATTCTGTGATAGGAGTAGCTGGAAACCCAACCACGACCACCCCGATATTTTTTTCCAACATGCGTCTTGCAAAAGCCCTAAGGAGAGAAGAAGCAGAAGAAGAAAAAAACCAAAAGTAAATGATCTCCAATAAACTGAGCACAGAGAGAAAACATTCACATATAATGAAACAATAGGTAAAATCCCATCTTCAACTGATTGAATATTCCCACTGATTTCCATAAAAGCCAGAATTTTACCAGTATGACTGAGATTCTTTGCTGCTTAGTGGCTCACGAAGCCAAGTGGGTGTCAAATACTAGAAATGTGATGGCAGAGAGGGCACTGCAGTATAGACAGGATTCATTTATGTCAATGAAAGTCTCTGAGTAGAAACCAAACCATGTGAGCATTCACAGTCCCTGAGCATGGAAGGGGTTGGGCTTCTGGAAGGCATGAGAGCTTGGCTTCTGAACATCAACAGGAATAAACCAATCTGTGTGATTGTTTATTTGCTCTCACAATTACTCTGCCAGTTAGGAAGCTTTTGTGTGGTATGTATGAGATCTAGAGTACACAGCCACCCTAAGCTGTTTGAAAATACTCCCTGCAGCTCAACCCTTACATTCTGCTACTACTGACTTTTGGTCTGTGGGTCCAAGTCAGTGCACAGGGCTGCTTGAGAGGACCTGAAGGGTAAAACATGCAAAGACCATTCAAAGATCAGATGGGGGAAAAGGACATCCATCTAAACCAATTCATACATCAAAGGTAACGTGTCTCCTTTAATGATTACAAATTAAAAAAACCTTCAAATTCAAAATGTTATCAAAAGTATTATTCCAGACCACATTAAAAAATCCAAAATTAAATCTAGGGGCAAATTTAAAAGAAAACAGAACTAAATGATGAATTTAACTAACAGTGTATGTTTCTCCTGGGAAGCACCTACCACACAGAACATCATATTCTGCAGTGTATACCAAATAACCTATGAGCTTGAATAGTGTTTGTTTTGCCAGCAAGTTTTTTTTTCAGTACTTACCCTATCTTACCAGGCATATAAAGGAGCAAGGGGACAACAGGAGAATCATCATTGCCATAAATGATGAAGCCCATTTCATGCAGTTTTCGTCTGAAGTACCTTGTGTTTTTCTCCAGCTGATGCACTCTTTGGAGCCCTGAAATGAGCCAGTCAGGAGGACAGTCAATGCAAAGATCATAGTCTAGTCACAGGCAAGAATCAGGGTAAAGGTTTGGCTGAAATGTATATGTTACTATTTCTTTGGGGAGAAAAACACAGAATGAGCTAAATGTAACTACATTGATTACTATGGCATTGTAGGACGGACAACTGATACTCCTGTATCAGTTCTGAGGTACCTTCCCATTGGCAGAAACAGTCCCTGTCTGGGGATAGACAGGTGGACAATTCCCTGGACTTTGTTGTACTGAATAAAGCCTCCTGGATGACACACACCTACAGAAAAGTAGTGCACAGAGGACATATAAATAGAGCATGTTCTTTCTCAACATAACTGACCATTGTCCCTGGCCTCATTCAGTCATGGAAGCACGGATGTGACCCCCAGCAAAACTGACAGGCTCGTTGAAAACAATTATTTTTAATGAAGGAAAAAGACAAAAATAGCAGAGAAAAAATGTGCTTGAAAAGACATTTCAGCCATTTCTTTTGCAGTGCCACTAAGGAGGTGGTTTCTGACAAGCGCAATTGCTTCCCAACCCATTGCATAAAAAGGAAAGAGCCACACTCCACATTACTGTAGTAGGAGATATAATATGTCCTTTCACCACTCCACCTGCATTATATTTAATCAGTGAGCTGATCTATGTGCTGCTTTTCCACTGCTGTGACGTGCTGACAGGGATGGTGCCACCTCCTCCATACCCATGTGCCTGCCCAGTGCCAGTCCAAGTTCACATAGCCACACAGCAAATTGAGCCAGGTCTGTCATCTGCCTGACCTTGCCAGAAACAAAACTGCCAAGCCACTGTTAAACAGATTGAGTCTCTAAACCTAATCGCTGTTCAGCAGCTTGTATCTGCCCACCAGAGGCTGTGAGAATGTGTGGTAAGACTGGGATTTAGCAGGACACAGTTACACTCTTAACTTTCATTTTCCTACTGTTCATCATCCCATACTTTCAATATCACTTACATTATGTCACCAGACATGAACACTGAAACCTCTAGTACAACTCATTTCCTCTTTTCCCTTTGCTTTTCCCTTTGCCTTTGCACAGATGTGTTATGTTTTCACTCTTCATCTACGTTTTCATTTTACTTCACATTTCATTCGCTTCATTCTTTATTTACTATTTTCTGATGTGACCCTTCTCTGACTGGATGTCTGTTTCCTAATTCCCCATCTTGCTCTGTGTAACCACGGTGGCCAGTAAGGCATTTGTAGCTGCTACATGCCACCTTTGTCAGATTTGTCCTCAGACCACATTCTGCCCCACCATCTGCTCTGGCTTTTCTTCCTTTTCCCTCTTGGCTGAAGTGGGGATCACCACACCTACATGAACCTCTTTTCCATTAATCATTTCTGAACACATGTAGGTTTGAACAAGATCTACTACTTCATCTGTTCTGTATCCTCCCGAGTCGAGGTTCTGTCAGTGTTCTGGCTGGCAAATTTATAGGGAAACTGGGACTTGCTTCACAGTGATCGGTGTTCTGCTTGAACAAATTAGAAGATCTCATAAAAACAGTGCATTTGTAACTTTATGCACAAAACTGCCCACGCAGACAACCTGTTACTTACAGTCTCAGTCATTCAGTTTAAAGCACTCAGTGGAAGAGATCTGCTGGTTTAGAAAAGGCCACAAATAGTTTAACCATCTCTCTAATGCTGCTAAAACAAAAACAGCTGTGCCAGAGCAAGGAAAACAAATGAAACACAAAAGCATCCTACTACAAAGCTTTCCAGTCACTAATAAAAACAATAGTCTGTGGTATTTCCAAAAATATTTTTGGTGTAGTAGATCTCAAAGAAACAGGAGGAAATATTGAGGAGGAGGAGGAGGAGGAGGGGAGATGATGGTAAGGAAAGGGAGTTAGAGAACTTCAGAATAATGAGGCTGAAGTCTAAAGAGAGACATTTTCCCTTGTTAGAATTTGTAAAGATGTTATTATCACCTCCTCAACGTCCAAGTTTACAGGGAGGAGGGTGGGGGAGTAACCTGAACTGGGGGCTCAAAACCACTGCTGTTTCTTGCTATCTTAGCAGCCCCTGAGCTAGTTTCCAACCTCTCAGTTGGAGAGCATTTGAAACTACTAGATTTTCAATTAGGGAAAGTTTTCATAAATGCAGATGTTGTTGGCGAGTGCAGTTTAAGACTTGCTGCCTTCTCCTTTCTATTCATCTGTTTACCACAGAGCTGGAAACACAGTGTGAGCCATGCAAGATTCCAGAGGCTGCTCTGTTCGCTATTTATCAAACCATATGCGCAGGGCCCAGAGTTGATCAGTTTGTCTCTACTCATTTTTGGTGCTGGAAAATTTAGACTCCAAGGAGGGGGAATCCAGCAAACGAAACACTAGAGCTGAACAAGGAGGTTCAGGCAACCCCCCAAGACTCGAACAACTCTTCTTTTTCTAATCTTCCCTTCCCGGTTCTATATTCTCAACCAGTTTGTGATGCGACAGATCCCCTTTCGAGACTCCCTATGGAGCTCATTCCAAGCCAGCCAGTACTGATGCAAAAGAGCCACTTGAATGTTTTAGCAACATCCCAGAATACTAATTTCATTTGCAGGGATGCATTAAAGAGCCAAATAAAAGATCAGAGCGCTCACATATATCTAGAGGGGAAAAAAGCACATTAGGAGATGATTGCTACACACACCGTATTTGTGGGTGGGTGGCTGGGAGGAACCTATTTCTTTACCAAGTGTCAACACTTTCCTTTCTCATGTTAAGTTTTGTGGTCAAAGACCACAGACACACATCATATACACAGCTTCCTTATATGCTGTCCCAATAAGAGCAATAAAAACCTTAAAGTTTGTAGCTGTATTTCAATACTGGTTTTCATTCCTTTATGGGACCTTCCAATGTCAGACAAGGAGGCAGATCTGAGCAAAATGTTTATTTTTGTCTCATTGGCCCGATTTTCCCCCTACACCGCAGATTAAGAGTGATGAATTCAGTTTAGAGTCAGGTCTCAGTCCAAATTCATTGTGGCATGTTTAACCAAAAACGCTGCATTTAAAAAGCATTTTCTTTGATTCCCAAGGCTGTGATCCTGCATCCTTTAATATTTATTGAGTAAAAATCTGCAGAGCAGACCCTTGAGCTAAAAGAATATGGCTGTATCCATGTACATGAAAGAATTTACCTGTATGGCACTATTTAGCGGATCAGGTCCCTAGACAGTAAATAGATGTCACAAAATTCTTAGCTGGCAAAATCCTTCAGGATTTATAGTCTATGCAAAGAGCTTATAGCACAGCATGCAGCATATCCAGAGAGTTATATTCCATAAAATATGTGAACCACAACACAGCATATGTTTGGAGAAAACAGCCTGGGCAGGGAAAACCAACCCTCCTCTATTTAAAACTCAGCCCACTAGTGCTCCACAGTTTTCAGCTAAGGTTGAGCACGACATTATTAAGTGATCTACATCTTCTTAGGTGAATTAAGAAGGGATAGAAAGAGAGAAAAGCAAATGATAAACAATTCTCAGATTTCACAAGTTATCTTCACACTGCTTGGAACATACACAGCTGGTTTACAGGGAATTTTTTGAAATAAAGGATTAATTGTCTGGATGGCACAAGAGCAGCAGACTTACTGCATCAACAATCCACCTTGTGCTGGCAAATTTAGAGTTTACATTTGGTTGTACCACTTTAAAAATATTTGGTTTACTGCAAAGTTCTAAGGTGTTGGCAATTCTGGGAAAAATGCTGATTATATTTTTATTTGACACACATCATTGCATACTGCTGGCTTTAGCTCATTAATTTCTGCAGGCTTTTATAAAGCTTTATAGCTCAAAATTAATACGCTTTAGTTGAAAGAAAAAACAAAAAGAAGGCAAGAGAGAGAGAGAGAAAGATGATAAAAGGTAGTAGCTTGCTCGTAATTTCTTTGAAGCAATAAGATTTTCAGGACTTGGTAGAAGCTTTGTCGCACACTTTCAGGGAGGAGCTGCTCTGGCACCGGGCATCAGGAAAGCATCCTGACTACATCTCGGAGGGCCTGATCTCAGGCCAGCTTTACCTGGCACAGCTCCGTGCTGTTTGTGCCAGCTGGGGACCTTATCCTGGCAGCAAAAGAGGCAGTAAAACTATCAGCTCTCTAAAGAAAAAGTTTGTTTTCCTCTTCCAGAGATGTCTGCTTTTGCCTCCCACAAGATGTTCATAAGCAGAGAAGCTGCCTGCGTTCAATTCCTGCACAAACATTCTACCTTTGAACTCTTCCTGTAGGCTTCTACCCTTGGAAATTCTGACAGTCTATTGAAAACAGGAACAAGCAACCTGTAGCCTTTCATATCAAGATCTCAGGTGTAGGAGATGAAGGAGAGCTATTTTTCCTGAATCTATTCCAGGAAAGATAACCCCACGCCGTACTGGTTTTTGGCATGTGGTGGACTCTTCAAGACACAAATCCACCTGCTTTAATCTTCTCCAGCTGTTGTTTCATAGGGTCTTTCTAGATAATTAGTTACACAATTGAACTTTTACATACCAGTGTCAGTGTTCCTTGGATGGAGAACTCTACTCCCTACCCTCCTCTACTAAAAACTAGATAGGAAAAAGCAAACTTTCATAGGCTAAAAAAAAATTTGGAAAACAATAGCTCTTTTCCACTAAACTATTGCAGATGGACAGATTTTCATATTTTTCCTCTAGTTCCATTATAAGAGTAACCACACATGTACCTCCATGTGCATTAAATCACAAATCGCATGCTATAAAACTGGGGTGCCTAAAGGAAATACGTTCTCAGATAAAACAATCTTCATAAAAAATAACTTTGCTATGAACTGGGGAGAAGTGAAGACATTTACTTCTACAATCTAATGCTAACTTGAAACCTAGTAATTTCAACTTAATTCAGCTGCTAAATAAGCCCTTAAGGATTTACTTAGTTGGTCCAATTTTAACTGTGAACTGCCGCAAAACACTTTCCAGAGCAGATTAATGGAAGAAAAATGGCAATTCCAGCTGAAGCAGAAAGGAGAAAAACTGTAAAGATTCTGTCATTTTTACCTTACTTCTCGAATGAGTCAGCTCTGCCTACCCAGCACATTATCTATATTCAGATACACAATGCAGGGACAGAGCAGCCAGCCTTGGCTGAGCCTTATTTACTCCCAGAGCAGGTGATCAATCACAGAGCGGGTCCGTCCCGCAGCTGAAAAGCAGCCAGTGCACAATGCGCTCCATCTGCATCCCATTAGGTGTTTCTGAAGTGCCAGGGATCCAAATGCCGCTAGAAACGGCCCTTCTCCCCTTTGTGCTCCGCAGGCTGATAACAGCGCGGAATTCCTCGGGCAGCGCAGTGCCGGCAGCAGGGATCTTCACTCTCTACCTCGGAGCAAAGACACCCTTAAAAGGGGATTGTATCATGGGGCTGCCTGTTGCTGTCTCTTGGCAAAGCATTGCTGGGGGACAGGCTACAGGTCACATCCAAGTCTGACATCCCTCCTCTGCCTGCAGTTAATGCTTATTTGAGGATACAGGGAATACCTACCCACCTACTTATGGGTAGGGTCTGCTAGAGGACTAAAGCACTGGCTTAACTTTGAAAAAGTGACTTCAAACGTGGTAGAATTTGATCAATCTCAGAGATCTTGCAAATCACTGCAGACACCATTAGTCCAAGGCCCCTGCTTGTTCAGATCAACTGACCCTCCACGGATACATTTGATGATCTGTGGGAGGTGGATCACATGGCAGGTGGCTCCACCGGAACAGCATGTCTCACTCATTTTGAGTAAAGATGTCAGAATTCAGCTCTGTTTCATCATCCACTGCTGGGAGAACATCTGTGATGTTCAGCTTAGACAAATAATCGCGGCAGCATATTATCATCATTAATATCTTCACCGTTGTCATGACTGGGAGCCCTAGTCACAGAGCCAATGCTGTGCAAACAGGGAATAAATGTGCCTAAGGGCTGGAAAGGTAACCACACACCTGGTTACTTACTGGGAATTTTAACTTAAAATTAAGCCAGGGTTCAAGCACTCTGCTTGCTAAGGCCCTGAGAGAAGCAATGCCCTCGGAATGAAGGAGCAAAACGAGAATTTGAAAAAGATAGACTTTAGCATGACTGATTCTGCAAGCTGTTTTGAGCAGGTCCAAGGGGTCCATCGCTAAGCCACTTGCTGATTTAAAGCTTTCAGCGATAGTTTCATGATCAGTCCAGTCTGGCACAGATTTATTTTGCCGCAAAAGGGATTGTTCCTCTCGGCTCCAGCTGCTCAAGTCCTGGCACTGGGACTCATGGAGCCATATGGCAGATTGGCTCCAGGAACCAGTTTGGGTGTAGGCTAACCATTTGTGGGAGGGTTGGTTATTTTTCAGCTACATCAGTGCTCTGATTCAGTTCATTGCATGGCTGCACGAACACACACGCTGGCGTAGGGAGAAGGGGCACAAGAAGGGGGATAGTCAGGGGGAGAAGCAGAAACTGAGGACAAGACTGCCCTTCCTTGCACCAGTGTTGGTTTAGGCCAGGTCGTAGAGACGTGGAACTAAGATTTTTGAATTTAGAGAGCACCCTGACAAAGCAAAGCAAAGCAAAGCTTTCAAAAGACTGTTGAGAACAGATAGCAGAGGAAAATGTTGGCAACTGATTTTAAGGAGCTGGTCCTCCAGTTATCCAAAAAATCTAAGGCCAATGGAAATATCTTTAAAAGGAACTCTTTAAAAACAATCTTTTTAATGCCAAGCCAAAACAGAAAGCAGCGTTCTGCCACTTCTCACAATCTGAATGAGCTCAAATGCAAGAACTCAGTGTTTGCTAAAAACACAAATGAAAACTAGTAGTTGCAAAAAGATAAAACAATCAGCACAAATGACAAAGTAAATGAACATTTTAAAGAAACACTTTCAATCTAAACAACCTCAGGAATTATCTTTTAACAAAACATCTTTTAACAGCAGATTCCAGAAGACAGGATTTTAAATTTTTCAGCATCCCATAAAAACATGCCCACTGCTGCTGGTGAATTATTGTTTGCCATGCATTAAACAGAAAAATGTTGTCTTTGCAAATGCTGCAATTTGCTTTTTACACCAGTATAATCTATTATTAGTCATCAAGAAAATTGCTTTGGATTTTCCAGCAGTCTTAACTCTGTCTGCATAGTGGTTCTATTTTTTACCTATCAAATTTAAGTGTAAAAATCTGCTTTTGCTATTCTCACGCAGAAAGGGGGGAGGAAAAAAAGGTCTGAGGTCACAGCTGGAGGGGCTGTGTTGCATGCAAGTAAGTGTACTTGCAAATTTGTGCAGGGTCCAAACACTCTGAGTCAACTTCAGTCTCATCCTGGGGATAAAACCACTAAGGCAGCTGCTGAGTTTCCTGAGGTATCTCCAGTGGTGTAATGAGAAGCCACGAGGAGAACACATAAAGAATATCTATATTATGAATTATAAAGAGTAAATGCCATGGGAACTTCTGCTTCCCATATTTTCTAATAAATGAGCAGAGACACATTTGAGACGAAAAGACCACAAAGGCTTAAGAGGGATAAAATGATTGCTCTTTTTTTAAAATAGACTACATGAACTGAACTGTGGAACTTGCTGCCTTATGACATTACTAGAGGAAATACAGCTGCCAGAAGTTCATACACTTTTGAACAACTCTATTATAGGAACTATGAAAGTATCTATGATGCTATGGTACTAAGAACAAATGTGTCTTGCTCTAAAAGACATCGATTTTCAGAGTTCTGTAAAACATGGCACTGAAAAAAATCAGGACTTTTACTCCACTAAAAATTTGATTTCACATTTGCATTTTTTTGTGGTCAGTCTCTGATTCTTTGAATATAAGTCACTCAAGAAACAAAGGACTTGGTAATATCAACCTCAACCTTTGTTCCTCTTTCCCAGGCAGGAACAATGGTGTGTATCAATTCTGAGGGAGCTACTACCTTCTCCTAATTCAGCATTTCTTGTCCTTCATTTTCTCAAGCCACCACAGAACACATGGCAAAAGAAGGACACTGGAATAGCTGGCTGTGGGCTCTGCAGTATCTTCCCAGTCACAGTATCGTGACGTTAATGTCTCACAACTATCACAAATATTGATATGGGACATACTCACATGTTTATGCCTTTCAGCCTGAAACAGACACCTGCTGTGGATAATTTCCAGCTAAGAAGTTTAGGCTTCACAGAACTACTTTGAAAGTGCTAACCTGGTCCTTCCTTGTAATGAAGCAGTACCCCCTGGGCCTACAAACATCTATTCATATCCTGCAGTCATGCATCCAGTATACTGATCCTATCCTGGAAATGCACGTCCTGATTCCTTTTCCAAACAACCATATTCTTACTAATTGAAAATAAAGGAAGAAAATATGGAAGATCAATCAATTGGATACACACCAGGATACACAAGCAGTACTGCTGCACTTCTGGGCTCTGGCATTAGCTACTATATAATTTCATCTGTGCTAGTCTTTTCTAGATCAGCTGCTTAACAAATTAGTGGAGAATAACTAACAAGAAATTGAAGGGAATGTAATAGTCTTAATATCTGGGAAAATAAAAAAGACTGCATGAAGTACTAAAAAATATGCATTTTTCCAAACAGCAACTTAAATAACCAAATCAGTCTTCCTTCTCTTAGTTTTCTATTAATCTGCCAAGGAGTCAGTCGTGAAGTTCAGATGTAAGAACATGCTGGGTTAACACATTTGTTGTCCCCTTATTTCATCCTCTTTTCAACAAGCACCCTCTAGTTCACACGGAACTTTTTAGCAAACCCTAATTTCATTATTTTCTAAAACATTCCCAGTAATTTTTGCAAGGCTCACTCCCCTGGAGAAATGACGTCTGGAGGACAAGCCATTGGTGGACATCTCCATATAAAGGATTCCCCAAATCATTCAGTGGGAAGAGAATGCCCTTTGAAATAAATTGCAAAATAAACTCCTTCTATGGATCCAAAAGGCTTCCAGAGAACACGTGGTCGATACCACCCTGCTGCAACTTTGATTTACCTGAAACTTCTCTGTCAGGTGTCTGTGCTCCACAGCTCATGCTCTCACAAAAATGACTCACGTGCAGGATTCACCATTTTCTATCACAGTGGACTAAAAGAACTCTGCCAAGGTCACTGTTCTTGGAATTTAAAACATCTAAGAACAGACAGTGTTTTCTCCCTTCTGTTCCCTGCTCCTTTCTAAGCCACCACCTTCCTCTCTCTGATGCCAAAGCAACATATTGTAGTGTGGTCCAGCATAGCATTTTTTCCTGTATTTGGGTTATGGGGTTTTTTTGTAGTCCACAAGACAGCCTAATGAAGGCAGGCCCACATAAAAGAAAACCCAATAGACTAAAATAATGAGTCTGGCTCAGAAGGTCAAGAAACATTTTTACACATCACAGCCAGTTTGCTAGCCTTTGTGCAATGCTCTCAGTTGTGATATATGATTTATTCATTTGTTTTTCTACTCATTTGCGTTTCATATTACAAGACAATTCTTTAAAAACCGACAAAACACTAATTTATTTCATAACGGACTTGCAGAAGACTTAATAAGCTCTTATTTTGTGCAGAAAGACAAACATTGTGTCATTAAACAACACTGCTCGGGGAAGAGAAAATGCCTCAAACCCTTAGCCCTAAGACAGACACGCACATCTTACAAGACTCCGTCTCGAACCCAGCTCTCCTCTCCTCCTGCACCCAGCTGCACGCAGAATGCCGCTAGCTGAAGAGCGTTTTTAACAGCCTCGCAAGGCCTGGAAGTGCTGTGCATGTTTGGTGTTTTACACGCGGCATCTGCGAGCGCCCGAGCCCGTGAGCGGGGCAGGCTCAGTGTCAGACCGCCCTCTCACGGCAAGCGCCGGGGCACGGAGCGGCGCCCGGCCCCGACAGCCCGCACGCCGCGGCCCCGACCTACAAGGGAGATACCGGAGATGGTGTCTTATATCGAACATCTGTAGGCACCAGCATGTGCAACCGTGACTTTCCAAATTTCAAGCTGGAAGCAGTTGTTATGCTCTGGCTTCTCTGCCAGAATGACAAAAGCATCACTTCCCCACCGTCTGCACGCTGTGCTGGGGTTTTGCTGCGCTTTGTCCTCAGTGCACCAGCAGAATTTGGCACTGGGACTGGATTCTCCTTCTCTCTCCCTCCTTCTATACTCCGGGGTCTTGTAAATTCTGGCCTCATTGAAATGCTACGACAAATGCCTCAACAGCCTCGAGTCTATCACAGTTTGAAGCAGCCCTCTAGAGCACTGCAACAGAACTGTGCAGAGCAGTATCTTACCTGCTCTCATCTACCCTTTGTATTTTCCATTCCCACCTTATCCCAGTCATATCTACCAGGGACGACTAATACAGAATAAATTCTGTTAGTCTTAGACAAAGTAAGAGAAAATAGCACAGTACAGTGCTGCTGGACCAGTTTAAAAGAGATTGCAGTTTGGAGCAGAATCTGTATCTTCAGCTGCACGTTACAGAATAATGTGACTCTCAGGCACTCCTGAAGAAACTACACAAATTCAAACTCCATCAGTTTTTCTCCATATTGGGATTTAAGTCCTAGAACACCAAATACGTATCAGCATCACTTTGAAACAGTAACAGATAGATGTATCACATAGTTGTTTTGTTGCTTGCTATATAGAAAGCATCTTGCACAGGAGACAAAACATGTCACACAGAAGATAAAATGTCACACAGAGGATTGGACAGTAGCTGCATCTGCAACTTCAGTAGAGGAATAGAAATACACCTATTTCATAAATACAACCTTTCATAAAGACACCAAGTAGTCAATTATTTTGGGACACAATGTACTTCAAAACTAGGTTCAGGACACTGTAATTGATGCCTGAGTGCAGTAGGAATTATTATAATCATCTTCTCATACTATTATTTAACATACAATACCTGTTCTGAAATGCTGCACCATGCTTGAGGTGCCATTTTGAAGGTTCACATTTACAAAGAAGCTAAACTGACAGCACCTAGTCCATAAATGAAGGCCTGTCCTTATGAACCCTCCTATAAATTCAGACAATATACTCCAAGGGAAATTCATGTATTTGTGTTTGGTGCTGCAAAGCAGGATGGGCTGGCAACTATACAGCCAGAATTCCAAAATATTTCCATCCTTGCTGCGTGTGGATGAGCGTGGAGAAAGAGTCGACAGCACTTAGAAGTATGATGATTTGGATATTAACTTTACAATAAGAAGGATTTCCTTTGCATTGCCATTGCCATACTGTGTTGCTGGCGGATGACATTTTGCCTGTGTCTGTACTCAGGAGATCTCTGGTAGCAGCTGAAATCAGTGAAGGAAGGAAGGTGGCTTACCTTGTGCTGTCCCGTCCAGTCCCATGAGACATTTCATGGCCCTGATGATTTGCTCTGCTACAGGAGGACACATAGATGTGGCGTACACAGCACTGTGAGAATGAGTTCGTAAAAAGTCCACAAGGCCCTTACACAAGCAAAACAAAGCATGAATGAGCTTCGAGCTGGCCAAACAGCAGATCTCCCTCTTAACTACTGCTGGAGTGGGAATGTGCAGAAGGACAGGGACGTTTCATCAGCTACTGGTTTGCTTTCTTGGCTGCCACTGTTAATACACGGCCTGAAGAAACATCAGGCAGGTGCAAATACTTTACCATATAAGTGGGGCAATTACAGCTTAAACAAAAGTCTGGAGTAGAATAATGTTTACTTCTGTGCTAAGACTTACTATAAAGGAGCCAAAATAATTTCAAGACCAATGAACAGCTGCACTTAAAATAATGCTGCTCAATTCCACTATGGTAATGAAGCAAAGGCTACATTACATCAGTATAGTTCCTCTGCCACAGGAAAAGCAACCTTACCAGGATCTATCTTCGTCCATTAGCACAAAAATTTTCAATCAAAACCTTCAATCAGTGTGGCAGGGACAGTCATATTAGAGCTGGTATAGTTGCTTTAACATTTCTTTGTATAAAAAAGAAAACAGTAATGTACTGTAGGCATGTCTAAAGCACCAGTAACTCCACTGAATGCAGGCATGCAGCAGGAATTCAGATCTTATTAAGAGCATCATTGTTATAACAACTTATATCTCCTAGTGCAAAATATCAGGGTAACAGTTGCCACAATAAGAGCTGAATGCATGCTAGTGAGAAAGGGATGAGGCCTGCTTGAAAATCAACTTTGATAAAAAAGTATCATCAGAAAAAAAATTCCAGTGAGTGTAACACAAATTACTACCAAAATACTGTATGAATCTACACAGTAACTCCAATGCTGAGGACAAAGATTTACCTAACCTTACACAGGTTATGCATGGCCATATTGCAATTGTACTCCTAAGGGTTTGGTCAAATAGCTGAGAGGGCTTCTGGGCTCCAGCTGATGCAGAATAAACAGTGCCACTGTGAGTTTTTGGCTGCAGAAATAAATGTAAGTGGGTGAATGGGTGAGCAGGCTCAGGAGCCGGAGGCAAAGCTTGGTGACACACAGGCGTGAAAAGAGTGACCTGTTTTCACTTACAAGAACTTCCAAGGATTAGAGGATAAATTGCATTAGATGACTTTTCACAGGTCTAATCATTCTATGCTTTGTAGTTACATTACCCACACTGTCTTTGGTAAGAAATAAACCCACAGAAACAAATTCAGGAAGCCAAGGAAACAAAGAAAATTGACTCTTGATGTATTATGACACTCGGTTTTAAGATCTCCAGAGACAAACCCAAAAAAGACAGTAAGAAATGCACAGTTTATACTTTCTTATAGCCCTTTTATTCTACTGTAGGGCTACCCTTATTAATGTTATCCTGACAGGAACCATATGGGCTGTCTAAACAGGCTTCCCACTCATTCAGCAGACTGCTTAAAAAATACATTCAGCTGGGTATGAAAAGAGCAAATAATCAACAACCATTTGATCTCTCTGTCAAGCAACAAAACCAATGACATTTCACAATGGTGCTGATTATGCTTTTTCTTCTACACCTCCAGTTAAAGCAAGCTCAGCTCTACTTTTTGTTGACATCTGTCGTTGGCAAGAGATTGTTTTGTTAATGTACGCAGAGCAACTGAGGACACAGAATTTACTATTGCAAAAGGCCCCCAGTAACCTCTTTCTCCATTCTCCTAAAAAATGCAACTATGTCAATCCACAACTTTCAGGAATTTTATTATCAGCGGATGAAACTGTGGTTTTAATCTCTCAATATTGCTTCACACACTGTTTACAAATGCGAAACAAAGTAATGAACAATCCGCATGCAAATTAATGTAGGGAAGTATATTTAGCCAACCACAACATGTCCAAACATTTCCAAGACAAACAACAATCATCAGGGTGGCACAGAAATAACCCAACTCAAGCAAATTACATAATATGAACACAAGACAAAAATAAGAAAGTCAGACTGTTTGATGTGCATTTGGGGTCCAGGCAAAAATTATACTGACTTTACAGTAGTGCTCATGTTAAACAGTCTGTGCAAAAAGATACTGAAATATATCATACATAATGTGAAAGCAGTTCCCATCCCCTTGATGTGAAATTGTTCATGATTTCCTTTTACCTTTCTGCCAGCTATGTATCCTCCAGCTGCGCCAAAGCTCTTTGTGAACGTTCCCATTAACACGTCAACGTCATCGGGACTCATACCGAAGTATTCCACAACTCCTCGGCCTGTCGCTCCCACTGCGCCGATGCTGTGAGCTTCGTCCAAGTAGAGGTAGGCTTTGTATTTCTTCTTCAAGGAGACGATCTCTGGCAGGCGCACGATGGACCCTTCCATGCTGCATGTGGAGAGAATCAGGGATGAACAACAAATCCTGGCCTCTTTCACACACTGGCAGAAAATATAGTCATTCATTGCCATATTCCATGAAAGTTGTTCTGGAATTTCGATTTTTACTTACCAGTCAAAGAAAACTTGCAACCCTTTCCCACTTGCAGGTGAGAATAAAACAGTCAAACAGTTTTAGAATTCAAACAATCCAACCCAGACAAAAAGTCTCTGAGTATTTGTAAATTGTCAACATGCCAGAGAAGAGAAGGTGTAATGCAAGGGGGAGATACTTACCCAAAGCAGCGCATTGCAGTTCATCTCTACAAAACAAATATTATAAAGAACTGCTATAATTCAGTCTGGCCTTTGCTTACTTCATCATCAGCTACTGTGGCAATATTTGGGCATAACAGCTCTAGAGCAAATTCATCTGGTGCAGAGGAGTTGGGTCCAACATACACAGGAGATGGGCCATGTGAAACCCACAGCTGGTGTCATAACTCTAAGCAATCCCAGTGTTCAGAGAATCAGGGATTAAAACAGGCAGCTGAAATCCAGCCTTGCCAATTTTTCCTCTCAATATGTACTTTTTAGGAAATGTAGCCCGCTACCTAGTAATCAAAAGGAAAAATGTTTCCATTCCTTTTCTTTTTACTTTCTTACTGCCATGTAGAAAACGGAAATATTCTGAACTGGCACAGGTTGCCATGGATGCCCCCAAACCTGGCAGTGTCCTAGGACAGGTTGGATGGAGCTTTGAGCAACCTGGTCTAATGGGAGGTGTCCCTGCCCACGGCAGGAGGTTTGGAAGGAGATGAACTTTCAGATCCCTTCCAACTCAAATCATTCCATGATTCTGTGATTAATGGTTTATTGAGATTTGTAGCAACAAGAAAAGATGATAAATCTTTTGCATTGTTGGCAGTCATGTCAGTAAATGAGAAGGCACAGAGGAGGTGTCCAGCAAAATGAAATCTCAGGGAGATAAATAAGAAATGCTCTCTGATCCCATAAAGACAACATATCCACAGTATTGCTGTGAAGAATTGTGTCTTGAAAACCTTTGTGAGATGACTACAGCTATGCTTAGAAATGCCCAGATGTGCACTCAGTATTCATTTCATAATGAGTTAAACCTGTTCTCTTCCACTAGCTCTAGTAAGCAGGCCTTTAAAAGCTAAAAATGCCCTATCAAACACAAAGTCAGTGTGTCGTGTGCCAGGAAAACCAGTGCTCTGTGGCTAAGGCCCATGGCTAAGGTGTAGCCACTTGCAAATGCAATGAGTTTCAGGTGAGCGGAAACATGGAGTTTGTTCCCAAATAGCAAAGAGCAGTGCAATCAATAGTGTCTTGGAAATTTTTAGATCCTGGACCTGTGGCCTTCACAGGCTGCTTTGTTGCCACTCTACTTGCACTGTGCAGCTGGAAGTTTGGCACCACAAAAGGAGCAGGATGTGCTTTTATCACTCGGGAAATTTCAGACAATTTTAGTCCTTCTTCATCCTTTGGTCTCCTGAGTAAGCTTGGAAACTCTTTGGTCTCCAGTTTTGAAGGAGACCTGCCCACAGGCAAGTCTCCATTAGTTTAACAGCATGAGGGAGTAGCAATGGACAAGGGTTGCCTGTGCTGTTCATACTGGGAGGTTCAGAGAGCCTGGCTGTGTGTGCCTGAAGGCATATTTTTGGCTGTTGGTGACTGCTGGCAAATCTTGCCCAGCCATAAAAGAGGCAGCTGTGGGACTGTATGTTGGCACCATGGTCCCTTGCAGCAAAGAAGGGTTGAGCTTGTACTGCAAGCTCCTGAGGACTGGGCTTTCTCACTTTTCCCAAATGGCTTTTGGCAGCTGGGGGAGAAGCAACTTGAACCACCACAGCTATTTTCCTAGCGAATACAAGGGCAGAGCCCACAGTCCTCACATAGCCTAGAGTCAAAGCATTAGTCAGCTAAAATTACACAGAGCCACCGGGTGTGCTTGGACATGCAGCATCATACGTGCTGGGCTTGGCAGCTTCCAGCTGTGCCTGGTCGGTCTGCAGGGAGAGCCAAGGAGCACCTCTGCAGAGGGAAGCAAATTGCCATCCCACCCCCACCTTCCAGCAATGCTCGGGCAGACCAGCTAGGCAGAGGCGGACAGTAATAGTTTTTCCACATTTAATGGACATCATTAGGCCTAGTGGCTCATGGAGATTCAGACAGGAGAGACAGCATTTAACTTCAAAAAGACAAGAGTAAAAATGGTAAATTTAAAATGCTGCATATTTGTGTAATGGAAGGAAAGTTGTGCTAAATCCCAGAATACACGGAGCTGGTAGATGGCTGATGCAAGATTTAACCATTAAGAAGTTCTAATGAAAACTTTTCTTATTCATGGGAGTCGAAGATTTCTCTTGGAACTTTAAGCTGTTTAGCAAAACAAGGCACTTGTATTCAGTTTCAGTGTTGATTTACCGCTCTTGAAAGATGCTGGCTGACATAAATGTTGTAATAGTTGTCAGAGGTCCTAACATGGCCTTGAAGTGCCCATGGAGTAGATAAAGTGCTGCTGGATTCATGTACGTATTCTGTGCTGCCATTCAAACAGGCAGAGATGAGAACTGTTTTGCTGCCTGCGCTGGTCTTGGTCTCTCTTTTGACCCTGGGAGATGGTTAGTGATATGTACACCACTCTGTTTAGAATTGCTTCAAGATAAAGCTCACTTCACATAACCCCTTGGGTAGCGCAGATTGAAAGTTTACCCGAATCTTTCAGTAAATATTGATGTCAAGTGAGCTTAAACCAGAGAGCCAGAAGTGAACTGTAATGTTTCTGTCTCAGCCGGGCTGTGTCACTTAGCTTTGTGTACAAACAGCTATTGTGTACAAACCACTGATCTATTTCCAGATCTGCACAAGCACATCGGGCATATAAAAAATCCCTGGATGCAGATGACCTAAAGGTGGCTCTGCCCAGGCCATGTGTTCTCATTACATGGTATGACATCCTGTCTTGTAACACAAATTCTCAGCTTGGTGGCAGGGATGGAGAGCTTCTA
Organism: Ptilonorhynchus violaceus; assembly: GCA_013397565.1. NCBI lineage: Eukaryota > Metazoa > Chordata > Aves > Passeriformes > Ptilonorhynchidae > Ptilonorhynchus > Ptilonorhynchus violaceus. Next base: position 1,071,550 of record VZRJ01005001.1, on the reverse strand, counting down.
GATAGAAGCTGACCCTCATCTCCCTTGTTTGGTGGACAAGCACAAAAACTTGAGTTAGCAGACGTTCAGTTTGAACCTACTTCCAGATGTGAGGAGATAATGTCAAGTTTTGGGAACGCTCAAGTTTGAAACGTGATTCAATCCCCATCACACCACTGATGTTCTTCCTGATGCTGCTGATGAATTGTGGAGCCAGGTGCTTTGAGAGACAGGAGGTGTGTGCTTGTGATGTTCCCTTCACTTGGAACACAGGCTCACCCTTGACAGGATACTGATGGTTTTTTGCCCAGTTCATTTTGAAACTTATTGGGAAAAGAGGTTTCTACATTCTATTACGGTACCACAGTTTCAATATGTTTTTTTCTGTCAGGAAAACTAATTTATCAATATTCAATCTGTTATCTACTTCAGAACTGCATCACTCAGCATCTCTAAACATGCCCTAGAGTACCAGTATCTTTTCGACATTTGAAAAGTTTATCTGTTCCCCTTTCAGGCTAGTTCGTAATTGGGAAAATCCCTCCTTTCCTGGCCTGCTACTCCCAAGATGTATACATTCCATTTTAACCGTTACTTTAGGTCTGTTTTCTTACATAAACTTTGTACATTCATACAACAATCTCTGTTTTGTAGTTTAGAGCAATAATTTTAAGGAAATCTTCCAACTTTGCCCTCAAATACAACTCCATTTCAACACTGAAATGATAGAAATGTTAACCTTTAATGCTGGTCCTTGGCCAAAGACATTAAATGTTACCTCATTCTTTTCTGGAAGTCCAGTCACTTAATCCCAGGAAATAAAAAATAACCCTGATAAATTTCCTACGCTATTGGCATTGAATCCCAAGGAACTTCTAATGCACATAAAAAGGCATTGGACAATATCGAACTGATCAGAGCTATTTTCTTAGCTGGAAGGGAAAATACCCAAATTAAATTAAAAGCAGGGAAAAAACAAATGAAAACCAATCTGTTTCGATCAGTTTCTGATGCCCCACAACTCCTGCCCTGGGCCTTGGCCTATCTGACTCCTAAGTAAATATGCATGGAAGAGAGCAGAAGCCTACCACAAACCATGTAAGAACACAGTAACTGATTAATCCTGAAGTGGAAATGGCAAAAGCCAAGGAAAATATTAGCTGGAATTCAAATAATAAAAATATGATTTAGCAAGTCAGTTTAACTTGTGCCCTGGTCACTGCCAAAACTTGTTCATGCTTTTTGGAGTCAAGATTGATGGCTAGATGGTCTCCCTCAGTTTGGAACACAAACAGAATATATTTGCTCCTAGGCAGGTCCAAGTAAAGAACCAGCTTTCACTAGTAGTTACATTTACTACTGATGATTTTTTTTTTCTTTTTTTAAGATAACAGAGACATTAAAAAGCAAACAAACATATACTTATTGCTATTTATTTGACATGTAGCTTGAGCGCTTCCCAAGTTGAGGGGCCAATTCTGCCTTCAGTTGTAACCAAGTAAAATCTGTGGTTTATGGTTTCAAACACAAGTCTGATTTCCAGAATGCTCGTGTTGGCTAACAATGGCCCTTTTCAAATTTTGCCAGCTGGTACGTCCAGGCTTATGCACAGTGTAAACACTTTAACATACTCCTAATGGAAACAGAAGGCAAATTTCTTTCCATACCATAAACTTCACCATACTAAGACTATGGTGTCCCATATAACAATATTTTTTAAAGAAGGAAAGCTTAGTGTTTCCTTTTACATCTCTGGAAAAAGCATTTCTGTAAAAATTTGCCAAGCCAAACTTGCAAATCAAGATATTTTAACTTGGAGAATGGCTCTGACCAAGTTATTTAAATTCTATATTAGCTGTCCCTGAAGCATAACTTAAGGAAAGAAAAAAAGCAGTATTAACTATTGTAAGAAGAATACATTAACTACACTCTACCTCCTCTTAAACCCTTTTGATGAATGTTAATTTGGCATCTGGCAAATCTTCAAGTAAACTAACATTAGCCAACATGGGGCTGGAAAATTTTAGTCTTTCAAAAATCCCAGGCCAAGAAAGGAAAGCACATGCACACAAAAAGCGTATTTTTACTGTGTCCTTCTCCGGGTTTTCTTTTGCATATGAAATGTTCTCAGCTACCGAGTGGGTCAGACGGGCCAGCCCGCGAGGCTGTTCCCGGCTGCGGTGCCTGGGGCTGGCAGCGGTGGCAGGGACACAGCGCGGTGCCGTGTGCGGGCACTCGCCCTCAAGTCACAGCACACTTGCTGTACAACCAAACCATGCTCTTCAATTTCTGAGCTGCTTACACTGTGAAAACAACCAGCCAACCAACCAACCTAGCTACTGCCAGGGCTGGTTTCCAATGAGAGACTATGAGAGAGCTGAGCTTTGTTTTTTTTTTCCTTTATGCCTTTCAGAGGCATAGATGCTCAGGGCATGAGTGGTCTTAACATTATTCAGCCTTTATGGAGCTGAAGGAACTTTATGGTTCCTTGTTAGTAGGTATTCTGAGGTTTAACGTGTTTTTCTTTTGCATTCCGCCAGGAGGTTCTTTGAACTCCAGAAAATGAAATCTCATTTGAAAATGAACTGCAAAACTAGAGGAAAAGAAAAGTCTACATCAAACATAAATCTGGAAATACAGTTATAAGTTAATATAGTTAAATAGCTGACAGTGGGTTTGTCCCACTGCTTGGACTGATCCATGCCTCTGTGTTACTAGTCTACCTTCTTGCTCCCTGGTGGTGAATATTCAGGGTAAAGAATTTAAAAGCGAACAAAGCTGAGCAGCTGGAGCCTTTTCTGCCAGCCATGTGACCAATGGGAACATTTGTCAGTAAAATGTTGGTGGTCCACTTAATTTCTGCATGATCAAAGTCCTTAAATCTAAGCTTTCTTTTAGTAGTGCCAAGCGATGTTTATTTGTAGTTTTGCTCTGTTTATTCTGGTTGAAAGGACACGTTCAGCCTGCTTTGGATCAGCTGATCTGCTGCTGACCTGCTTCACCTCTGAGTGACAGGTGTTTAGATAAGGACCGATTTGGTCTCTTTGCAGATGGAAAACATTAGGCAGAAAGAAAGCACTGACAGCTATGAAGTTGTGATGACATGAGATCATAAAAGATTTCTTACAAAAAGAAGCTAATTGGCTCAGCTGCGCCAGCATTTTGCAGTAAAATGGCGTAAGTCAGTGCCCATCCAGACTGGCCGTATTTCAGCAACACACGATATGATCCCTACATGATATGGTCCCTACATGTAAAGTTTAATGCCACTTTTATAAACCATGTCATGTCCTGTGAATGAGTGGTTCTGGTTCCTTTGTCTCTAGGGCAGGTGTCACTACTCCTCAAACTATCCTTCTCCTGCTCCTCCGTCTCCTGTCATCACCCCAGTAGCCTTGCCTAGATCCCTGCAAACCCTCTTACTGTCCAAACTCCTGCTTCTTCAGCCCTTCCTGCCTTTCCCTTCTCCAACTCCTGCCCACCAGAGGCTCCCTGCCATGAGCCCCCTGGCTACTTCCCCAGTGGCCCTTTCCAGATTGGAGCAGCTGCCAGGATGAAGCCCAGGAGGGTGAGCCTGGCTGGTGCTCAACTCCAGTGACTGTTTGCCTTTCTGGCTGGGAGTAAGCTGCACCACACCAGAGCTATCTGACTGGGATGCTCTATAATTAAACTGTATTATTGATGCTGATATTATTGGATGGATTCTCAAAGACACTTCTCTCATTCGAATTTCTCCAGGGACTAGGGTACATTAAATACCACTATATAATTCTTTGAAAGTCAGTCTTTTAAATATTTCCTGTTAAAGTGTGAGTCTATTAGATCCAGCACTAGTTACTAGAAAGGCGCTGATATCACTTATGGAGATTTACAATTCCAACAGCTGGGCAAGAGGTGGGCATGCAGAGCTTAATTAATTCTCGTCTTTTGATCTGCCCACACGTAACAAACAACTCTAGAAAGCTCAGCTTATTCACTTAGCAGAACTCCTCACCTGCTATAGCTCCATGAATGTTATCACATCTGTGACAACATACATGAGCTGATCTGTCTTGCTTTCACAGGACATCTCTCACTCCTCTGTGATTTGCTAAATCAACATTCAGAACAATGTACAGGATCTAACTGGAACTATGGGATCCAGGGTTCAGGCTGACATAATGGAAATCAACATATTTATGAGATCCCAGAACATCATTGCAACTTCCACTCTCATTAAGATCTCCCTCAGATACCTAGAGTCAATGTTTGCCCCACTCAATATATTCATTGTGTTCTCAGAAATAATAGAATAATCATCTTTTTAAAACACACACATACCTGTAAATGCCCTCCACGAGGATGATAATTTTTCTCCATGCTCTGTGAGTGCGAGGCTGTCCATATATTATTGCATCCCTCAGCAACTTTTCAAGGCTCTGCATATCTTTATTTAAAAATAAGAAAAAGGAGGAAGGAAAAACATTAACAAAGATTTTTCTAAAGAACTTTCGATTTTCTCCTGGGTGCTATTTTTCCTATACAGAAAAAGACAGCATTAAAAAAAACATATGTCCTAAAGATAAACTTCCTTTATTAGTAAGCAAGACCCAACAATTCATTTAATTGGCATGAATGCAGTCTAGTGACAAGGAGAGTTATAAAAAACTTCCAGTTACGCACCTGATCTGGGAAACTCTAGAAAACCTTTGCATGTATTTTTATTTAAAGGCAAAAGGGAATTACTTTGCTTAAGTACTGAGGCTAATTGTCAGCAGTTCTCTGGAGGGTTTGCTGATACTCATAGTTTCTCAAGGCTTCCATAGTGAGGTTTCCAATCACAGGCTCATGAACAACAAGCATTTCTTCAGCAAAGGTTTGGACAAGGCTGCATAAAGCACCTCAGGATGGCAGCAAGAGAAGTCTTGTCCTTCTCAAGAAGGAAAGCCAGGAAGATTGCTGATGAGAGAGGGAGAGAGAGGTGGATACAAGCACATGGCATGGATACACTAATTTGGTGCCAAAATTATTGGTGCTGGTGGGACTTGAATATAAGAAGGCCTGGAACAATGCTATGACACTTAGCTGCTCTCTTAAGGGCTGAGTGTGGGTAATCGAATAAAATTCTTGAAGGGAAGCCATTGAAATTTTGAAAAACATGGAAGAAGCAAGAAGAAACACCACAGAAATCAGGGTAAGACCAAATGTGGCTCTCAATGCACCAGCATTGTGGTGTCTCCAATGAATGGACACTCGCCAATATGGATTATCCTGCTACTTTGCAGGAATCTGGATTGACAGTTCAAAATGTTTTCCAAGAACACCCTACAGAGTCTTGTAATTCCCCAAGGAACACTACAGATCAACTCCAACTGTGGGTTGAGAAAATCAATGGCATTTTTTCACAATATAACCCTGTCTGCATCAGCAACACAACACAGTTGATATAACCTCCCACAATAGCACAAAGTTAATACATAAAATGCAGTGCGTCCCAAGCAAGGAAAATGCACCTTAGAAATGTTAATACTGACCTATAGTTTGGTTTCCACCCAAGTGGAATGAGGCCGTTTGCACATTAACTGCCCATCATGAGTAACCTGGGCCCTGAGAGACAGCCAGGTTATGACCTGAACCCTTCCGTGTCCTCACCTCTCACCTCTTCCTGGCAACATTCAGTGATGCTGGTGAAAGGGAAAGTTCTCAGCAACACCTCTGCCACTCTGCACCTGACCTAGCAAGTCCTTGCTGTACTTTACAAAGCACAAAACACGCACGATCAGTTGCCCCTTATTTCAGTGGTGCAATCACCTGCACAGCTCAATGAGCTCTGAGACGGAAATGCTGTTGAGGAATAGTGCGATGCAGACAACACAGTTTCCACTAGGTGGCAATCAAGGAAATAAAAGTTCCTTGGTGCTTCATAAGGGAAAGTTATAAGCAAGCTGAGCATTTGCAGCTACTCATGTTCTCTTTTGTTAGGAGTAGATAATATTTAGAAATCCTTTTAAGTTCTGAGTGTTAAAGGGCTCCCTCAGGACGAGAGAAAGCTCACAGCAAAATTTGGATGCCCCCTTTCCTCCACTGAATTATTCTCTACTGATGTTGCTGACATCTAAATCCTTTTGGGACCTCTGAAATCCTCTTCTGAATCACACAGAGCTTTTCAATTCAGCGTTCTGTCTATGTGTCCATCCAGATTGGTTCTAGACTTCAGGCAAGTAATTCTGCCTCTGGGCTAAAAGCATGACTTGAAGATTCAGTTGTTTTAGCACACACTCATATGAAAAAAAAAAGAAAGAGGAGATGAAGTGAAATGTATAGAAATCTGTCAAAAAAAATACATGAATGTGAGTAAGTCCTCTGTCCAAACGACTGTTGAACATGAGCCCACGTACTGGGGAGAACCTCTCCAAGGGATGAGCTTGCCTGATTTCACACACAATACAGTCCTGCAGGAGTACAGGCTAAGAACATGTCTGTTTAAAGGATCAGGGCTACCTTGCTTTCTTTTTGATATCTCATTCTGAAAAACGTATCTGTGACCCTTTCTGAGGCCTGTAATAATCAACACATAAGTTGTTCAGGTGCAAATTAATTTTACTGACCTATTAAGTCTGTGCTTGCTTCATTTGGAAAGGGGAAATAGGGAGGAAGAAAAAAATCTCTAACCTTTAATATTCTCCACAAAAGGCTGCTTCTGCTCTTCAAAGTGAAGACAAAGTGCTCTATGTGCTTGTGCTTAGGCTTTACAGAAAGTGAGACATTCTGCATGGCAGGAAAAACAACAGTGCAACCCCAGGTGACTTTCAGATATCAAATTATTTGCCCATTAAACATAGTTAGACTATAGTTAGGACATTGAGATGATGAGCTACACAAGTCCATCTTGAATAACCAGTTATAGGGAAAATAACAGTCCTTCCTTGTTTGACCATCTCCAGCCCAGGGTTTTGAGCAGCTACGGCCAACAACCGCTCACCAGTCCAGGAGGGGGTGTTAATAATGTCACTTGATTAATTGCTCGAAGCACAACCAAATCTATCCACGTTTCACTTTCCACTTTCTCCTTATAGCATATTGCCTAGATAGGGAGCATAAAGTTTCCTAAGACTTTCAGTGGGTCAGTGGACTTGTATAATCCTTGTTTGGGATCCTTCAGAGTTACTTCAACAGAGGTACCAAGAACACGAATTGCCAGTGGGCTGGAGCGAGTTCTGGACCTGGGCAGGCAGCAGTGTGTCATGCTGCCTCCAGAGCAGGTGGGACACCAGGCTCCTGGAGGGAGCACGGCACGCTCAACGAGACACGGCGTCTCCACCCCTCATCCTTACACTGCAATGCTGGGGATGTCATCACCATTCCTCTGTGTGGGCTGGAAACCACCCGCGTGATGTCACCTGAATCCTGTTTAATTAAAAGAAACAGGCTGCTACTACTCTTGTCACATTCTTCTTTTCTCTTTGTGCTTGTATCACCGATTTTCAGTTTCTCCCCTTTTGCACTCTCATGCAAGTTCGTGCAGACCTTGTGGCTACACACGAGTATCTCCGTGTGGAATGCGGGAGTGGTGATCACTGCAGCCACAGTAACAGTCTGAGACTCCCCTCCCTGCCCCTCAATAAATACAGATCTCTCCCAAGGTAAAGGGCACTCACTCAAGAAAGCTCCCTGTTCACCCTTGGCAAGTCAGACGTGGCTTTCTCAAAGCAGAGAGGGCAGACACAGCGAGCAGGGAGCAGGCCAGACCAGTCTCCTCGCCGTGGCAGCGTCTGTGTGTGTCACAGGGAAATACACGCCCGACTGGATTGGGCTGCAGTCCACCTGTCTGTGCAATAATCTTGTCTCTCATAGTGGCCAGAGGCTTCAAGGATCACAAAACTTCGGTGGGTAATGTGCTTTTCATCCTGCTCTGTAAAGGCTGTAACGCTGCCCTTCCTTCTGAAAGTCAAGGGCTACTTACATACTTGGAAAAAAAATCAGAAATCAAGGAACCATCCTGTACTAAGCCACCACAGACTCTTTGGGTTTTGCAACCAAAGAGATTCTAATTTTTACCTGTTTATTTCTCTCTTTCATTTCCCCCCTATTTTATTTGTTTGCTTGATCAGTTGCATTTAGTTTTCCACTTTTCTTTTGTTTCCTCTTCTTTCCTTCTTCTTAGCTAGAGAATATATTTGCACTGAAAGATGAAGGCCTCCTGCCACCTAAAACTTCCATCAGTATTAACTACAACTCCTCCAGGTAGCTGTGCTCTCTCTTTAAGGTGTTCTCATGGCACTCCTATCTGGACTCCAAAGCAGTAATTTGACTGAGTAGACTGAGAAATGCCAGAGTTGGATTAACATAAATTCACATTTGTTGTCCAAGCTGGAAACTATATTTTGTATGGAAACCTGGACAGCTCACACCTGCATCACACACTTGCCATCAACTACTTGATCTGTGAGAAACCAAAAAACCCCTCACTACTTTCACAACAACGAAAAGGTGCATAAGGAGGAGCTAGGAATGTGTTGCCCTGATTCCCATTTCAGATGTGGATTCAAGCACCAGATTAGAGTCCGGATTTTCACCTAAACAAGGTGCTTGGTTATGCTTTGCAATTGCCTGCCCTCCTCGTAGGATTGCTTGTTCTGATTGCTTGGTAAAGTGCCCTTGCAAGGAAGGGAACTGGAAATATTTTTTCCCACATGGCCTGATTTCCATATCTCAACACAACGTTCTCACAGACTGTTCATGAAATTGCAAATCTAAACCTGAGAATGGGACTGCCGTTGAGTTGCTTGATGCTACATGGGAAAAATTTAGTAGAATTAGGAAGAATAAACAAATCCTAAGCCTTGTATGGTGCCCTCTTTTACAGGCTGATAAGAACAGAACCCACTTGGATGTAGTTAGTCCATAACACCCTCAATCTGCTCACTGAAGGAACACCTGATACCAGTATAAGACCCAGAAGTGCTGTGACAGAAACCCCTTGATAAAATCGCAAGCTGATTAACGGTTAAATATTTGGTTTTGCTTTTCAGGTTTTATTGGAAGGGTCAAGGGATTTTGGCTAATACTTAACCAAGATAAAGGTCAAAGGTTCTGAAAAAGGACTTTTAAAGGTATTCTTAAAAGATTGCCCTGGAAATTAAAAAAAAACAAACAACAAGCAAAACCCCCAAAACCCCAACAGGTCATAAGTCAATGTCTCCCTGAGCCAGGAGATAAAAACATCTGGGTTTAGCTCCCATTTAGCTGAAGGATCCCCATACCTGTCACTTGTGGAAGCTGGGAGAGACTCCCCGGAGCCCAGGGCTGGTGATGGTAACATTAGACACCTTCTGGCACAAAACTAACCAAGGCCAGGCCACTATTGCCACAGAGGTGGGGAGATGTTTTAGCCTCCCACATTCTCCCACTGCATACTGGTTGTTGGACTGTGCTGCTGTAGCAATGCAGCTCTTTCCCAGCTTCCCAAACAAATCTCTGCCTGGGAAATGGTAACCTGAATGGTGTTCACACCACAGCAGGGGACACAAAAGGCAGATGCTTTATGAGGAGGTCAGAATGATATTAGTCCACTAACACACTACCACATACATTTAGGATGGTTTAGACCCCAAAATAAAATTGAAAAAAAAATTAAAATCCCCTAGGCCTGCTCCTCAGAGCAGGGGCTCCAGGGAGCTGAACTTTGCTGCTTGCATCCACAAAAACTCACAAATGACTGCCACAGAAAAACTCCCTTGAAGGCCAAAACCCCTGTGCCAATACTGGTATGACCTTGGCAGGGTGAAGACAAGAGGCAGTGCTAATGAGAGCCCACAGGAAGAGAAGGCTGTGTTCAGTAGTTTTTAGGTATGGGGTTAAGATGGAGTATTCTCTTACATTTCTCCGACATAGATGATCTGTAGGTGTGTGCCTGTGCATTTTTCTCAGCACAGGCCTGTAAATTCCTGTCTGTTTACAAGGAAGGGATTGTTCACTGGCAGGCAGGATGCAGGGCACATTCCTATGTCCAAATAAAAACAGACCTATAGGTCCACAGCACATTTTTGTTCTATTATTCACCTTAAGGCTTGAAAACCTCCTCATACACCTGTGCAATGTTTTTGTCAAAAAGGAAAGATGTCCGGATGCCTTTTATTTCATTTAGGAAAAGCACAGAGGTCTAAAAATTTTGTCTGTTCTTGAAAAACTACACAGATATTTGATGAAAAGTGTAATGTCTAAGAGAGCTACACACTTATTGAAATAGAATTTTGTTAACTTCTGTAAGAATAAGAATTACATTATACATAATTAAGGTAATAGGTAGAGATTCTTTCTTGTCTTACAAATGAAATAATTCTCAATAATAAGAGTAATTATTTACTTTTGAAAGATGACAAATCGATCCAATATTACCGATTACATGCTTTGAAATAAAATAACACAATTTTACAGAATTAGTTCTATCACAGCCTTTGAAAGATGAAGGTGCTTCACAGCAAGTTTGAAATGGTAGATTTTACTCTCTTTTCTGTGAAATATTTTTATCATAGAACAAAGTTTCCTACAATTTTTCTTTGACAAATAGTTTTTCTGTAACTGTAAGAGCGGGAAGAAGAGAGAGGAGAAAGATTTACAAGATGGTTAGTAAGGGAGGTTACTAGCACACACCTCTGCAGGTGTTTTTGGTATAATATTCAAGAAGCAGCTAGTTCAGAAAATGTATCACTGCTTCACTAAATTGTTACATAATTATTCCTCCTCATTTTGATAACCATTTATAATAACTGCAACGAACAGTCACACCTCACCCTTCTTCCAATGTCTCTTCCACACCTATGCAACCAAGGATGTTGGAGCCAAAGTAAATATGTTCCAGGCAGTCTTATCAAGGGTATTACACAGCACTTCAAGAGGCTGATGTAAGCAACAAGGAGCATAGAATAAAGTTAGATTTCCCAAGCAGTGCTCTAAAAGCAAAAAGGGACCTTCCAAATCTGGTGCCTGACTTGAATTTGTTTTGATTCTCCTGCACAGAAAGCATGTCTCAGGCACTAGCGGTGGTATCAGCTGGCATCTCGTCCTTTGTCTTCAGTGCAGCGTAGTACTGTGTCAAACAGAGGAAGTGTGTGTTTCTGCACCTTGCTGGAGAATTGTTCCAACTGCTCATGCAAAGGGCCCTAACCCTGCCTTTGACACAGTAATATCCTCCACCTCATGCCCTGGGCCAAGTTCTTTGAAGGGTAATGGATTTTTCTATATGAAGTGACATACATCAATCGCCTGTCCTTACAAACAAGAGGTGAAGCGTGTTGCCTTTTTTGACTAGAGCACAGGGTAGGGTTTTCAAAAGCAAGACAAAACACATTACTACTTGATGGTGAAATTAATGCTTATTAAAGATCTCCAAGTGGTAAATTAAAGTGAAAAGTTTTCTGTTCATTGACAGGGCCAATACAGCACAAGGAACCTTGCGTTCACATCAAGCAGTGTGACGGGGAGAATGGCTCAATTCCCCTATTCTTAAGAATGACAATGACAGCACCAGCACACTCTGACAATTTGGGCATGCCTATATATATGTCATATATCCACACATCAGCAAGAAAGAATCTGGAAGCATAAGCACAGCTCTGATCTAACAAAACAAACATCTGCCTAACTGAAAAAAACCCTCCCAACCCAAGCTGGAAGTTTTGGTTACCTAATTAATACAGTTTTGGTCCTTAATTAATTTGCTGTACTGACTTGTATTACATTACTCCCTGACAGACCCACAGAGAACAAGGCTCTCCTGCTTTATTTTGGGTGAAACCGTGCATCCTACAAAGGCAGTCCTGCTGGATTACTGCTTTCCACTGCTATCTCTCCCAATACACATCCTATTTCTTTCAAAGCAAAAGGCACACACACATCTATGCACGTGTGATTTTAGTTGTTGGTGAGGTGTAACTCATGGGTATGATTAAGGAAATATTAAAAGACAGAACTTGCTAGCCACAGAGCTAACAAGCTGAGAGCCTCACAGTGGGCTAAGAGAAAGCAAGAGCGCGTGAAGCTTCTTCTCATGAAGTGCTCTCTAAATGCAACTTAGGTTCAGGCTCAAGACCTACAGAACTGTGACAACAAAAATTGCCACTTGAACTCCAAACACTATTTGTCGAAGTTTCCATAGTTTCATTTTGAAAATAAGTTGAAGTGATGTCTCAGCAATGGCATACAAGACTGTCAAGGCAAATTAGATCTCTAATCTATAAACCAATGAGTTTTTCCAAAGCAACTTGGCTGGGCTTCCACTGAGGTTTGCCAAGACCCTTAAAGGAAGTCTGCATTTTCCAGTGCTGGATTAGTTTGGAAAGCTCACTATTATTTTTAGGTTCACACATTATTCAGAAGAGCATCAGCTTGCATTTATTGTTGAGTGCAACAGAAGCTGGTTAGGTATCAGGTTCTGGGGAGGGGAATGAAGTATTGAGGGATGGTTAGAGACCAAATTCCTCAAAGCCAGCACGGCAGCTCCAGGTGATATCTTCACACCTGAGAGTCATACACTCCTCAAACTGGAATGTTCTTTGAAATGCTCTGGGAAGTGACACAAGCCAGCCGGACTGCACGCAGCATAGGTGGGTGGAGAGGCCGGGAACATTGGGATTTGGGTAGTAAGAGGTCATCCTGCAAAATGTTACGTAAATCTGATCAAATGGGATAAGGCTTTGAACAACTAAGGAAAAGTTGAGAAAAGACTGGTATAGCAACCATGCTTAGTATATCCATATTTGTGGAAGTAAACCAAGTTGGGGTATGCTACAGGTTAATCTATGAATACTTAATTCTGTAAGAATATTCATGTTCAGATGGTCTTTAATTCTTGAATGATCTTCAGAAATTGCTTCTTGCCCAAATTATGAATAGATATTAATTATAACAACATCTTATAATTAGTGTGCTTTTCATTCCAACTCATCCTTAGGCCTTTTACAGCAAATGCATAATTCATTTTTGCTCCCCTTGGGGCTGAACACAACACTTAATAATGAGAGGGGACTGTATTAGCTATTACGGAAGGTAATCAGACCTCTCTTCTAATTCCTCACCACTTCTCTAACTTCTAAACCTCTGTTGCAATCACTGCCTGGTGGCATCAATGAGGATGGAAAGGGGAATTGCAATGGGGAATTAGGGAAAAGAACAAGCTCTTGTCATCAAAGGTAGTCCCAATGTCTCTGATAGCAACCACAGCAGCATTAGCTAAACAAAAGTTAAAGAGCATGAGCATTTTAGAAGATAACCATACAATCGCAAAGTTAATGTGTGATTTCTACACTAAAATTCTACTTCAGAGAATATTTGGGATGATGCTCTTAATATAACCATCTGCATCTTTGGTATTAGATCCCTGGGAACTCATAGTAACTGCTTCAAAGGAAGGCCACATTAATGTAACTCTGGTTTCACTGAACCTGCTGGAAACAGAGGCATGCCTTCGTAAGTATGTTTCTACTGCTTGGGTACAATGACAATAACAATGAAACCTTTATGACAGCACACAGTCATTCAGCAAGTCAGAAAGACACAATAGCAATTATAGTATTGCACTATTAATTTTTCCCATCAGAAACCACTCATAATATTAAACAGGTGATCCTCCCGCCTGGACAAAAATATCTGGGAACTGACAGCAAAGTAAGCATTTGAAAGAAAGCATTCTTGCCTTTGAGGTGTGAACAATTCTGTCTCTAAATGTTTCCAACTTCAATACTCACTATTATGCTTGAAGATTCTAATAGTGGCACCTGAAAGCCTGGCACCAAGAACGAGAGAAGTGTGGTTCAACTCATCACTTAAAATGAGGCAGCCCTGTGGAGAAGGAGTACAATAATCATTTGCATGAAGCATCTGGGAGGCTGCTGACACGTGTGCATGTATGTGTCAGCATACACATGTCTGTGATAAAGCATTGCACTAATTAAGCTGGAAGTACTAAACATGAAATGGATTTTCTGCTGCTTTCCTGAAGGTGCCAGGGTGCACTGCAAAGGCAGGGAGAAATATGGGATCAGATTCTCAGACATTCCCAGGTGGTGCACAGGGGTCAAGTATTTCCTGTAACTGGAAAGTAGCAAATAACTCTATTAAAGATTAACTGCTTTATAGTAAAATCAGTGATGTTGCTTCGTCTATCACCTGTCGACAGCCTATTTTGAGTTGTAAGGAAAATGCAGCCACCACCCCATACATAAAGATTGTATGACAGTAGTGTAAAGAGGAGTAATACTGAGGCTGGACTACATAAACACTTTGGACTGCAGAAATGAGATCAGGACAGATTGATGCCTTTAAGTCCCACTTCCATTAACACGTGGGTGAAGCTTAGGCACGAGGCAGAGTCCTTCTCTGGTAAATGCATATACAGTTGACCTGTAGTATACTTTTTATTAACTCCACTGAAAACTCTTTATCTTTTTAGAAATGAAAATAAAATGCAGGAGAAGTAAATTTGTATATTATATTAACTGGAGCCAGGACTTACAGCTGAAATTCAAGCCTGAACCCTAATTTAGCTCTGCTTTCTATTAAACATCTTGTGCTGTATTTCATTACCCAAAGGGCAACACAACATTAAATAAATGTTTTTTTTGGAGTCATGGATTAGGCCTAGGTTGAGAGATACACAATCTGCCTAGAGACTGGCATGCAGAACTAACAGTAAGTGTAGATGCATCTTGACAAGAAAATGCAGCTGCTAGGCTTAATTATAGAGGAAAATATTGGAGCAAATCTCTCAAACATAGGGCAGTTACATAATATTTGTAATATCAATAATATATAATAATACTGTATAATGATATATACTGAACTGTCAAATATATATATATAGTACAAACAGTAATACCTTTATAAGTGCCACTTATATCTAAACATCCCACAGCTGACAGAGGCTTGAATCTCCACATCAGGCCGGGTAAGTGAGGGAAAACTATTATACAGCTAAGCAAGGGACAAGTATCTCACACTATTATGTTTGTCTGCAATATCATAAATTTACCTTCATTAATTCTCTGTCTCTGTTCCCTTTGAAACTGCTGGACAAGTCCTGCAGCACAACTGCAGACTGAAGTTCACGTTCTGGACAACTGAAGCAATGCTCTCAGCCCAACACTTGTATACGTGTATTTTTGAAATCTCTTGCAACAGTTGTATTCATGTTCAATAGTGAGTGAAGAAGTGACTTCACCTCTACGCTGGTGTTTCAGAGGTTGTCTTGGTCATACACCACAAACTGAATTCATTCTGTCTCCACCAAGAGGGAAATCATGTTCTGTACTTGCATGACACACTTCGTACTGTTCCACACTTGAACAAACTACGGAGGAGTTACCCACTGTCCCAGCTATCAGCAGAACGCATCTGCTCGTGATGTCCGCAGTTGTCATTGACAGGATGATGGATATCCATGCCTTTGTGTTACGTACTCCAAATCGGAGATGAAGTCCCTTCAGCACCAAATAAGAACCCAACTTTTGAACATGATCACACCTTTAGACTTGCATTTGCTGCCAGCTTTCTTTGCAGGGTTGGCTGGAGCTCTGTTCACCAGCAATGCTGAGCACTGTGCTTTTCCTTTTCTGAAAGCGTTATAAAAACTATCCTAACCATCATATTTCATCACAGGCAGCTGGGCAATATCTCTGCAAGTAGCCCAGATACTCCACCCCACAATGCCTGGATATGGGCTTCAACATTTGCTTACTTTTTAGGGAGAAGCAACTTCATTAAGAGAAGCTAATCAGCCATATCACTGATCCTTAAACACGTTAGGTATGTGTGATAGCAACACTCAACGCTAGCACAAATGATGAAGGAGCATATTTAAAGTCACAAGGTCAGCAGCTTTATGACTCACACATTCCTGATACCAAGCTTTGTTCCTCGATCAAGCTTTCCACTTACTAAGTGCCCAGAATACTGCAACAGCAGTTAAAACAATTAATAAACAATTGTTCTATGTGTTCCTGAAGGAAGTACTCACCTTTCCAACAAGGGCTGGAATATTCATTGAGTTTGTTGCAAAGCCCATGCCAAACACCATAGCATCTTCCACACCAAGGAATGTGGCCACAAGTTTCTCTAGTTCTACATGCTTGTCTAGGGTGCCTGCAGAAATAAGCACAGGGAGTATTAAATCTCATTAAACTGTAAAAGTTATTAAGATAGAAAACATACAAAAGAACAGGCTAGAAGTGTGTCATTAAGCTATATGACATTAAGTTCTAATTTTGTATCCTGTGCATGTGGGCTAATGTAAGACACAGCAAGGGTGCAAACCAGCTGTGACTAATGCAAAAAAATACTGCTGCTGCTAAGGTAGCAAAGAGGTTGCTGAGGGAAAAAGCTTCCTTTTTCCATAATAACTTTTGACATAGTTTATTCTGAAGATTCATTTTTTGCCTTTTTCTCTTCTCTGCAATGAGGACAAAAATACCTCCTTTTTGCAGGAAATGTGGGACAAACATTTTAGGCCTTCTTGAGTTCTCTCCGGATGTGAAAACAAAAATGGGTGACAACAAAATTTTTCCTTTTTTATTGCCTATATATGTGTACAAAATTCTTAATCAGGATTTTATATGGATAGACAGACAAAAGCATTCTCTGTATTTTTCTGCTTTGGAAAGTACAAGCTATTCCACTCCCCACAACTGATAACTCTCCTCTTTCCTTCCTCTCAACAGCAAACATAAATGATAATGCAACACTAGAGAGCCTTCTTTATTGCACGCTAATTATCTAATATTAGTGCCTGAAGTCTCCAAACAAGTAAGGTGCTCCAACCATTCAACAACAGCAGCATCTTTCCTGCCCAACTCACAGTGGAGGATGACAACATACAAAAAGGCAAACAAACAAAAGAGTGGTGTTAAGAGACTGAGATAACAAATAGCTTTGAACAGTAAGGAATCATCTCAACTTGCCAGCTCTCTAGTCTTTGGTTGCCTGGCTGTGCATTGCAGGGACCAAGGCAGAAGGAACTCTTACAGGATGATCTGTGGGGAAGAAAAGAGAGTGGCCTGTGGATTCTGACAGAGCATTTCCCCTATGAATAAGGCTGTAATCAGAGAACAGAAGAAAAAAATTAGGCAAGTGAATATCTTACCTCACTTGCACTGCACAAACTGATGGCACGATAATATAGGCAAAGCAAATTCCAGTGGATGGAACAAGAAAGCTGTGTTCACTGTGACGGACAAAGGGCAGATGAACAGAGGAACGCAGAAGCTTGGCTACAGTGTCTCAACAAGAATGATGAGTCAGGAGGATAATCTTACCTTCATCATGGAGCAGAGCTCATTAAGAAAAAATCAAATATGAATGGCAGGAGCAACAACAGCACTAACTCAGCTGGTTACAGTGAATTAGTGTTTTCTTTTTTTTTTTTTCTCATTAAATATCTAAAGTAAGAATGACATCCATTTGGAAATAGAATGTGAAAAATATCTATCATGCAGGCAGGTAACTCTCCAACAGCCCGGGAGACAAGATGCAAGGATCATGTGACTTCTTGAAAAACCTGGATTACATGGACAGTAAAGAACAGCAGTGCTGTGATTTTGCATAAAGCCTGCCTGGGCTGTGCTAGACCCGAGCCTACTCCAGCAGAGGTTCAAGAGTGTCTCTGCACTCCTTGTGTCACACTGGATGTACCTGGAGTTGGGTTGTCACCATGCTCTGAGAATTAGGTAATGAGACCCAGAAAATGTGGCTCTGCAGAACCTCCAGTAGATGTGAGCTGACTCTGCATGAAGCTCTTTGAGGATGGCTATTTTTTGAATTTGTACATCCCAAGATACACAAGGATATGAGCTGGCTCTGCACACAGCCACCATTTAGTAGCCAAGCTCCATGAAATACGGAACAGCAGTGCTTCAGAGCTGAGCTGCGCACACTGGAAATGTGGGTGAGAATCTGTGCCTTAACTTGTAAACCCAGCAGGTCTCAGCACGTATTTCTATGGCTACTTCTGTATTTTTTGCAAATTGGGCCTGGCTAGTCTTCAACCTGGTTACAGCACTCATTGACAACTCAGAGTTTCAGCATGATCAGCTGTCTTAGTGTTCCCTGCAGAAGGTATTTTGTCACTTGAGGGCTAACAGCACACAAAAAGAAGATGAAGTCTGAAATGGAAACCTGAAGCCAACCACACCATGGTCACGCCTTGAATTAGAAGGTTTGTGAAAGCATGAGAAACAAGCAGTGTGTGCTTTGCAAGGCAGGCATTTTAAGGCATGACACAATTGTCCCTGGCATTTCCAGGGGTAAATCTGAATCTGACACTACTGGGGTGGAGTTAAATTGCTTTTTGGGGTTGCATCACATGTTTTCTGTTTTTACAAACAGGAAAAGCCTGACTCAATACAGATTGTTCTGTTAAAGCACCTATTAGATGACCCACAAAGGAACAGCACATTTTTGACCTATTTTTACTGATTTTGTCATGGGGAAGAATGAGACATTCCGAAAGTGACAGATTCCTACTTATTATTTACTATTCCTAAGAGTGAATGCAGACGATATTGTACATCACTACTGCCTACAAATCCTGGAGTACAAATTGCAATCGGTTCGCAAAACAAAAATCTGAATGACAAGGATTTGCAAAATGAGCCCTGGTATTAAATTACATCAATTATCGTGGCAATATTGTAGGTGGTAGAGGTGTTGCAGAAGCAATACAACGCACATCAGTGCTGGCAGTGGGAGGTTCGTGACAGCTGTAAAAATTGAATAGAGGTGGAAAAGCAAATCACTATGCAATTATTTAATCATATCAGAAGATATCTCCACACAGGATGGGTCAGTCCTTGGACACTGCATAAATGGCACCGATCCTATCACCTCTCTCCACTGGAAGAAACAAAGGGTCAGTCAGACATGTGCTGCTGAGATGAGGCTTGTCCACTAGCATTCCCAGCTGGTCACAGCAACCACTGCAACAAGCATAAACAGCACTACCAGACAGATGCAAATTTGATCCCAAGGAACTGGCACAAGCTGAAACATCTCGACATCCTAAGCTACATAAGAAAGGCAGTAATTACACAGATCTTCATTAAATACAACCTTAGAGATGTCAAGTGAGGTTATCCTGGCCCTTAAAATGTTTTGTATTGTGCTAGATTCAAGACCAGTGTCATGATCTGATGAATGAAAAGTGATTTACCAGACACATTTTTTTTAATACACTGTATACACAGATCCCTTCTACGCTTGCCCTATAAATAGACATTAGAATTTCCGCCTGACTGACTACAGCTTGGCTTGACCCAACAAATGAGGATACTAAACTAAGTAATGTACACCATATCACCAGGAAAGATTTAAGACAAAAAAAAAATGAAAGGTACTTGCACCTTTAAGAGACAAAACTAAATCCTTTTGAAAGTTGTTCTTCCCTGCTGAACAGCTGTATGCAATACAGTACAGCAGGAGTTACTGTGATCCGAGACTATATAGGTATTAAAATCAAAGATCTTATCAAAAGTGGACTTTCACAATGGAAACCACCTCCACAGATTCCCACACTTCTCAAAGCAAATCCCCTCCTTTTCAAAATCTGATGACCCACTTCACTCCATTAACTTGCCACTGCACTCTGGTGACAGGGAACATGAAGTACACTGTGTTTTGACAGGCTTTTTCATAGACTTACCCATGCTGTTGGGCTGAAAGTCACTGCCAGACTACTAAACAGATAAAGCTGGAAAAGGGACTTCCCATGATCCACACAGTCATTATTTAGCTTTGACGTTTTCAGCTTGGACAAGGTGGTTTATGCCACTGGTTAGTCTGCCCAATACAGTCTTTCAGGTTCTCATACACTAATGACACAGACTGGTTGAACTGCCAACACTGGCAACAGTATCCTGTAATAGAATTTTATGTTTGGAATTCCAAGACCCAAAGAACACAGGAAAATCTCTCCTTGCCTCAAGTTAAACAAAAGCTGGAGGAGCAAACTGATATAAGCAACAAGTCCTTGAAAGAAAGAAGAACAGCTGGGAATCTTATGCATCCCTGATGTGACTCACCAAGGTGAATAAGAACCATTACACTATGAAAATGAGGGTTTGTCAGCAGCACCCTTAGGAGGGTGGGGAACAGAACACAACAGCTGAACTTCCTTGTCACATTTGAAACTTAAGGTCACAAACTCACTCTGGTAAGATGCTTGTCAGAGATGAAAAAATAGTATTATTGAAACACAGACACACTTTTACAAAAGCAAGATTGGATGAGTTATTAATAGAAGGAGGAAGAACAGAAGCTGTAGAAACAGTATTATTTCTTTACACCATGTTACCAGAGTAGACGATGCAGATGGTATCAATGTCCTACAGAGCCACTAAACTTGTAGAATGAGATGTGTTGGCAAGAGAGGGAGAGAAGCACACAGTAATGTTATGTAGTAGCCTCATTTAACCCTGTATGTGCAGAAAAGAGCCCCCAAATAAGCAGGCTTTGAGGAATCATTAGATGGAAAGGAAATGCTCAAGTTTTCTTAGCATTGCTATCACCTGACAGGGCTTTCAGACCACAAAGATGCCGTGGGTGTCATAGAGCTAATAATGTACCTGTGTAATTTACTGATTCTCAGAAAAAAGTAGACTATTTTTAACAAAACTTACAGTTTAATTTAGATCTTCAGGTTTTGTTTTCTTTTTTTCTCCATTAGAAAAACACAAGGTTAAAACTTCCAGTTTAAATCCAGCCTCTTCATGCCAAAGCCTAGATTGCAGTATCTTTAGTATTTACATATTTGCATGTAGATAACTTCGTATATTGGAGACATTTTAGGTTTTAAACAAGTCACACAACCCTTAATTCCTACAGATGCCTTCAATTCCACCTGCCAGAAGATGAACTATCCAGACTATTAATCTTGCTTTGCAAAGGATACTTTTGCAATGGTGAAATACCAGGAACAAACCTGACCCAATGATCGTAAGCTGGATTAGTTAATTATTAGAGGGTAGGCACAAAAAGGAAAATTATGTTAGCTAGAGATGACAAAAGAGAATTCCTTTCATGAACTGTTTCCTAATTTATACCATACCCTATCAGAAAGTGGCCAAGATTATGAAATATATGTGTATATATATGCACACACACACACAAATTCTCATTTTTGTGGCTGTATTTCTCCTTAAACTCCTGTTTGGAAACTATAAATTATGGGAAATTTAGTTCTTATCTCTTTCTTCTAACTGAAAAATGACCCATTTATTCATGTTTATACAGTATTAAGTTTAAAATGAGCCCTGGCCCTAATTAAAGCTTTGAAGTAGTATAAAAGAAAGAATGGCCAAAAAACTATTGTTATCTTCTGAAATGCTGCTAGAAATTCATATTAGGCCTTAAAACCCATCGGAGGGAAGTGAATGGGATGGAGCTACTTTTGTAGATTTAAAAGTTGGCACAGATTTTCAGATCTGCTTTTTAGAAATCAGATCACAATCAAGAGTAAAAAAAAAATCATCAAACAAAGAAAAAACCCTACAACTGAGTGCAAGTTAGGTGTTAAAAGGTAATCTCCTAACCATGCCCTCCAGAGTGAATCACCCTGCAAGTGTTCTGTGCAGGCTCCATCTTGTCTTTTGGTCCAAGGCGTAATCACAGGAGAAGGATTTCAAAAGGCAGGAATCCTGCTTGGCTGCTTAACTAGCACTAATGACACGTTTGCTCGGGTTACTCACGTATATCATCTCCACAAGGAATAATGGTGACTTAGATAAATGGAGCATCGGCAGTACCAGCTGTCCATGTGACAGTCCCGTCACCAGCCTGGCCCTCAGCCTAGGAGCACTTGGAGCACCATAATCTGTTTCAATCTCACAAAAAGTGTAACTTTGCTGATTTTGTTATTGTCTGCAAGCAGCTAGCAGGACACTAATTTGCATGTTTCTCAATAATTCCCAGTCACGTTGCTTAGAGAAGGCTGGCTACAAACACCGAAAGACAGGATGGGCTCAAACAAAAGGCTTTTGAGTCTGCCTCCAACAGTAGTCAGTTCCCACTCCACCTATTAAAATACACTGATTTGCATGGGAAAAAGGACTTTATGTTCAAGTTGTCACTCTTTCATATTTTTTGCTATATAGAGGGAATACATGCTATTTGAAATTTATTGAGGTTCCTATTTGCTGGCAGTTTTATTCAGCTAAAAAAAAAATGCTTTTGAGAGAAGATTACAATACATAAAAGAGTATAGATATTTTTGGGGAGCAGTTTACACAAAATGCCCTAATGTTGCAAGCATTCCAGTTACTTGAATAGTTGGGTTCAGTTACTTATGAAATCACAGAATGCGTCTTAGAATGATTTGGGTTGGAAGGGACCTTAAAGATCATGTAGTTCCAATCCCCTTGCCATGGACAGGGACACCTTTCACTAGAGCATGTTGCTCCAAGACCCATCCAGCCTGTCTTTGAACATTTCCAGTAATGGGCATCCACTGCTTCTCTGGACAACCTGTTCCAGTACCTCACAACCCTCATAGTGAAGAATCTCTTCCTAATATCTAATCTGACCCTGCCCTCTGTCAGTTTGAGGCCATTCCTTCCTATGTCACTCCACGCCCTTGTAAAAAATCGCTCTCCAGCTTTCTTGCAGCCACCTTGAGATACTGGATGACTACTTCAATCCTTCAACATTCAAGAATTATTTTCTCAGACCCAACATTTATTCTTAAAACCCAAAATTTCCTACTTTTTTTATGTCCCAGTTGGTTTCTCGACATGTAATGGACAAGCCAAAGAAATAAAAAAATCGTGCTTTTCCTGCACCTACAGGAGAGATTGCTGCTGACAAAAGCTGTTTTAATTTAAATAACACCCATGGTCAATTTTGTCAGATATGGCAGGTGCAGATCTCTCTGTATCCTCCCTTGGCATCTCACGCAGTTAATAAGGACACTGAATCAGGTACACTTTGGCTATTTCTAGTAACTACCAATGATCTCTCCTCTGCATGTGGCCAGTGTCCCTCAGAGTGCAAGGGAGTGGAAAGTTCTGGCATCTGCATCAATGAGCTCCTGGGGTCTGGCAGCCTCCAGTGTGGAGAGCTGCCTCCTGCATGCAGGAGAAAACCTTCTACCATCTTCCTGCAGTGCCCTGTACATCTGGTAGCGGAAAAGACAATGAACAGCGAACCCTGGACACTCTTCCATGTCACACATTATTTTGAAGATTTCTATAATTTCTCCCTTTAGGCTCTCTTTAAGCCAGATGAGAGGCATTTTTGACAGCTGAAGAGAGCAAACTCAGTAGTTCTTCACCCAGAAGCTGTCTGAGGCCTTTGATGATCCCTGTGGCCCTTCTCTTACACTTTCCAGTTTTGCTAAATATTTTTGATCAGAACTGCACAGAATACTCAAGACCACAGCAAACAGCAGCTTTTTGCAGTAGCATACTGAGGCTCTACGGTTGGCTTTTCTTATTACTTCCTAATAATTTCTAGTGTTTGATTTGCTTTCTGACCACTGTACAATACGCTAATTCTTTCACAGATATACCACTTATAACTTCAAGATCTTGCTCCTATGGGATACTAGCTAGCTTAGTCTTAAAAAAGGGAAAATATTTTTCTTTCACATTGAAAGTCCCACAAAATCCTCAGAAACATGTCTTAAATGACACCATTATACTATGAAAGTAATATATTATTATTATAATTAAAAAAGAGCATGGAATTAAAAATGGACTGGAAAGCCTTAAATCTTTTATAGGGGACAAATCTAAGTAGGTCAGCCACTGTTTTTATCAGTTTTAACCATGTTAAAACGTCCATAGAAACTTATTCTAGGAGGAAACTACCTCCAACAACATTCTGATTATACACCCTCTCCAAAGTCTGCACAGTTATAAGAGGAACGTAGGCAGAAGACTACAAAGGACAGTTTTACCATCATGTATTCTTTCAAACATCACTCTCATTACTTTTATTTCTGTCTTCTTTGTTTTCCCCTCTCTCTGAAATCTTCTGAAAGCAGTGGAATGATCCTTCTCAAAAAGAGAGCTACCACTGCTTAGAGGGAAATCTTGGTAAAATTCGAACATTCACTCCACGTAAATGCACACAATACTTTACTTTAAATACACACAGTACTTTCAAAGTCAATTAGCTTGAAAATACAAATATGTTCCAAGTGCTCTCTTGGATTAGAACCCCACAGGCAATTTACAGCCTTGGCTCTTGCAGCTCACTGCACTTTTACTTCAAACCACTTTAGCTCAGCACACAATAACAACAGAAGTTTTGAAACACGATCAGCCCAGAGACAAACCCATTCTGTTCTATTTATCTAAGATGAAGATGAGAAATGATAATTTAAAAAGGTAAGACCTTTCATTCAGACCCTTCCCTACCTCTCTCTTTGATATATTTAACTCAGAATTTTTCTGTTGCACTGTGATGAGAACAAAGCCGAAGCAGCACAAGAATGTAAAGGACCAAGGCAAGAGGGCATCCACACTAGGAATAAGAGGCTATTTTCCTTAGGTTGTTTATACATTTCTTGGTGACAGACAGGCTCCAAAGAGCCAGCACCAATGAATGAACCACTGCTCAGCACTGCCCTGTGGGGCCACCTCTCCCCACGGAGCATACAAGCACAGGCTCTGTGTTACCTGCCCAGGACAAAATGCTGTGACTGCTCATTTACACCAGCTAAGTCAGGCCTAAACACCCTGCTTTCCTTTCTTAACAGGTCAGTGTCTAATCTGCTCTCTGAAAGTCACTTCCAAAGACTCATACTCACATTAGTTATAGGATGTTCTTTATCTTAAAGTTTAGTTGTCTCTAAAAATTGCCTGGTTTTGTGTTGTGAATAGTCTGGTGCAGTTCATGGGACTGTTTGTTGTGAAGGCAATTAGAATGAATCCAAAACCTTGCTCAATCACTCAAGACAACTTTGAGTACAGCACAGGAGTTTAGATGAAGAGAAAGTGATAGAAATCTCTATACATCGGCTCTCAAAATAGACTAGATGCAGTTACCTAATGAGATTTTTAATATCTGAAGACAGGATCAATCTTTTAATAAGTTGGGTTTGGGGTTTTTTTGAGTAAGTCAAACAAGTCTTCCATAAAAAAAAAACATCAAAAGCTACAGAATTAGGAACATCAGCCATAAATCTGGTGAAAATTCACCAGATTCATGAAGAAAGCTTCCTTCAATACCTTAAAGGACTAGTAATGGTGACCACTTTCAAGCATGCAATTCAGGCTAAATACTGTATTGCAGCCACCAGATGGGTCACCTACAGAAACAAAGTAGGCTCAATCTGTAAACCCTCTCTGAGTGGTGTCACTGACATAGTTATTATTGGCAAATCAAACCACAATGACAAGATAAAAAGCAGTTGACAAGGTTTGCATTATTTTTTCGTCTGAAATTGAGATTTTAAATAAAAACCTAAATTAAATACAGTCTCTTTTCCATAAAATTTATGGAGCAACAGAGTTTACTTTGAGGATACAAAATGTCATTTTTCAGGTTGCTGAATTAGAAAAAAGAAGTCTTTTATAGACTTCTGCATTCTGGGAAGCCTACTTCTTTTTTTTTTTTTTTGATAACTTCCAAGAAAGATAAAGCCTGAAGAGAAACCTCCCCTTGCATTTCTATGGCTTGAAACTACTTTTTTCTGAAATGTAAGATGATTGTACCATTAGGAATTCAAGGCTTCGTGTAAAAATATAAAGTTGAAGGTAACACTATAAGCAGCCTACAAACTAACAAAGCAGACAAATTGTAAAGGACAAATAAACCAAAAAGGTCAGATGCAGCCTTCCTGAATTTATTCCCTAAAAGCACACTAGAAATTTCTTTTTTGTGCCAATAGTGTCTTGTGAAACATTTCAATACATCCTTATAACATGGGATTAAAAAAATAAATGTAAAACCTCGTTTTACTAATCTGAAACCTCTGTGTATGGTAACTGATATAAAGCTGTGATGCAATTGAATTTGCTGTAGAACAATTGTTGAAATCTCAATGTGTTTTTTAATTCTCTTAAAAAATAAGCCTGTTACTTCCATCATTAAAAATCCCAGGCCAGTATATGACACATTTGTTTTTGCTTTTCCAGAAATCAGTATTATTTTTCCTTTTGAAAAAAACCCCCTCATGTGAGAACAAATACAACACAGGTTTCCTTTTAATTGTGGAACAATAGCTGATGTGATTAAAGTTCTCAAAGTACCCAATTCTTTCAAGATATCTGTAAGAAAAAGCGTTGGGTTACAGAACCTTTGGCAGCCACCTAGTTGTTTACTCACCCATTTCTTGCCTGGTACTGCAGACTCCTGTCCCGTATTTTTCTAACTCTATGGTCACAGTTTTCAAAGCATTAACATCTGTTTCTGCAAAGCCGAGGTAGTTATAGGAACCCATATTGATTACATTCTTGATAGTCCTTCCTGTAAACCTACAATTAAAGCAAATTTTAAACAATAGTGCAACTTTCCCTCCAACTCCAAATGAAAAGAAAAAATCCACAAATTTTCCCACCAAATTTTGTTCCAACATCAAATTCCTCGGAATTTACGATCCTCATTCTTTAACAGCCCAAAAGTTTTTCCAGCCTCTCTTCTCCTAAGTACTGCTTCTTGGCCAGAATGTTTTCTAGAAGCCAAGCTGTAGATGGCAATATACTGGTATTAGGTGAATGGCTGCTTTTATGGATTTAAATAAACAAACAAACTCAATGACTTTATTTAAGGAACAACTTGCAGATATTAATTTTTCAAACAAATTGTCAACCGTTTCCACAAAGTCATCAGTGTTCTCACAAACACACACAGAACTTAAACATGATGAAAATGTGGGAAACACTATGATACACTCTCAATAAACTCAAATGTAGCCAACCTACACATTGTCTATGCTGTGAATTTCCATAGCTGCTTAATTCAGTTGCAACACACTGAAACGTTCAAGCTGCAATCTGCTGCAGACTGCCAAAGGCTCAATATGAAGGCAAGAAGCCACATTCATGCAATGCAAGAAATTATGATTTAAAACCTAACCAAGGGATAAAACAAATTTTGTTGTAATATTCTGAGTCAAGGTCTGTTGTTAGAAATGAAGTGTGAGCAGTCTTGTGCTGACACAGCCAAACAAACCCATTTGGGATTGAGTTGGAAATCCATACTGCACTTCCAACCAATACTCAGAAGAAAAGGGTCAGATTGTCAGCATGGTACTGACTGCAGAAAGAAAAATGCTGATGGATATTAGAAAAGATGTAGATGCAGCTTTCTGTGCTTTGCAGAGGTATCAGGAGTGTTCTTATGAAGCTGAGAACAGCAGAGTGTAAGATGACTCACCTAAATGTCCAGTTGTAATCATCTGTAACGCGCTCCATGAGGTCAAACTGTGGCCCAGGGACACTGCAAATTGGACGGTTCCAGTTATCCCGTATTCTCAAATAGAGGTTTCTGGTGTAAAAGTTCTCAAAATCTTGATAAAGTGGCACAAAATCCTGGTTTGAAAATATGCACAGGGTTATGTTGCTAGGAAGATGTCTGCTTCTGTTCCCAAGTCATTCCCATTAACAAGGACAAACTGATTCATCAGTAAACAGAGAGCTACAGCAGCCACAAGTTCCTTTGTGACATACAACTCCAAACAGCAAATATCTTTCTTTAATTCTTTTGAAACACAGCATTAGATTTCTTAGGGGGTAGAGTTTTTTGTTTGTTTCTAAGATTGGTTGATTTTTGGTTTTTGTTTGTTTGGTTGGTTGTTGTTTGGTTTTTTTCAAATGCTCAACAAGTTGGTCTAACTCTCCATATCTATCTTGAAAGTTGGAAATGGAAAAAATCAAGAGTCTTTCACCTGAAGAAACCAATTGTTTCAAATTGAGCGTTTTGCTATATGTGGAGCAGATGGCAAAACTAGGATAAAGAACTCATTACATTTCATGAAATGCTGCATACACTAGATAAAAGCCGGTTCAATATTATGTGTTTTGGGCATTACTGGCCTAGCCTGGACATGCAAACACCCAGTTAAGACAATTGGTTCGGTTGAGAATTAATTTTTATCTATGGCTTTTACTTGGAAATTAAATTTTAAAAACATAAATAATCTAAACAAAGTTTTATATGAAACAGCAATATATCCATGTTGGACACTGGATACAATAAACTAATAAAATAACATGGCATTCAGTTAACATACATGGGATAATTAAACGAACATGTAATCCACAGTGAAGAACAAAAAAATTTACTTGGCACAACTGAAATCAAGAAATGGCCAAATCATGAAGTGAATTGAAAGTGATATTCATTGAGTTATGCATGCATCTTTGGAAAGCCAAAACAGGAATCAATTTCAGGAATTTTCTTTGCAAGAGGAACAGTAGCACTATTCATGTTTTTCCTTCATTATGCCAGGTGTTACTGTAAATTATGACCACAGAGAAGGAGAAGCAAACAAAAATTCTAAACGAAATTGGAAGGCAGTTGATCTTGCTAAGGTGCAAACTTCAATTGGAACTATGGAGGACGAAAAAATTTCTGGAGTTGCAAGAATTCAGGCTACATTCACTTTGTGCTGGGACATGACTCTTTAGTGCTCTGTGACCAGCAGTTCAGCAAACATAAGCCAGCAATTATAAAAATGTTAGCATTGCCTTGCTGTGAGGGACAACGTAAGACAGCCAAGTGGGAGAAAGGAAAATTGTGGTTTAAGAGATTTGGAAAGATGATATTTTTAACAATAATGCATTTCTGAGTTTTCTCGTTCTGTGGATTGACCTAATATTCTGAGATTCTGTTTTGCTGAGAGTATTATGGCACTTTTAAAACTACATGAATATCTCCCTGGATAAAAATCATGATTGTAGATATGTGTAGGTACATAATCCTACACGTGTATAACTCCACTGCAGGGTGTGTCACTCCTCTCACCCCTGCGCAATGTTCTCTAAAATGAAAGTTGTCTGCCTTGTTACTTCCACAGGCTGCTGTAAATCACTTGCAAGCAGGGGAAATCACTTGCAGCTATGGATACATAATGTCTTTTTCATACATACTTTTTGTTGTTCTCTTTCCGCAGCAATGTTACGTTTTTCTAGTCCCCAGGCTCTCATAAAATCTCGCAGGTAGCCAAATATTGTTCCCACTGCAAAACCCACGAAAGTAAAAACTGCAACATACATTGGTGCCTGTTCAAAGTGCTCAATAAATGTTTTTTTGTAGAGAGTTCCGTTTGATACGCCATTCTTCTGCAAAAATAGAACAGAAACTTGTGATTAATACATTTCATCTCATCAAAGCTTAGACCCTGAGGCAAATCTTCGTCTCTTATTAGGAGAGACATTTAGACCTCACACTGTATCAGCTGAAGAGGAGGGCCTTTAACACTGCAGTTGCTACTGACCACTACAAGTATCTTCCATTTTCTCTCCTCTCCACCGATGTTCTCAATTGTAGGTGTCTTCAACACCACTCCCTTGCCTATTTTGAAACATGTGAAACTCATGGAAGATTGGCAGTATATTATTGTGCAATTGGACAATTATTTCAAAGGTGATTAAATGGAAACCACAATACTCTGTCTTGCAAGATAGAGCTATAAAAAGGGAAGGGCAGCATCAAAAACTCACCTACACTGTGCCTGACTGCTCCTGGAAGTCTTGTGTAACCCATTGCAGCAACTAACCTATATACAACAAATCCTGCCTAAAATATGGCAGCTTTACCTGAGGTTCTTCTGACCTGAGGAAGTATCCAAAACAGTTACAATCCCAGTCTTCTATTTCTGTTCTGATTTCAGAAATGCTTGTAATCATATTTTCAGTCACCTTTCCCTTCTAAAGGTGACTGAAGGTCACTTTTGAAGGTCACCGCTTCTAAATACGTCTTAAAAAGAGTAAAAGAAAGGAAAAAAAGAAAAAAAAAAAAGAAACACACAGAGACAGCCTTGCTTGTTGGAAGTAGTCACTGCTTTGTGAGCAAATTCTAGAAATTTTCAATAGTGTGTGGACAAAATACTTGTCATAAAAATACACCATGATTTTCATTTTTAAATTAAAGAAGCTAAGTTTTTCAGTTGCAATCTTCTCAAACCAACTTATATTCAGTAGGCTTAGCAGATTATTCTTTGGAAGAGTGGTATCTCCCTTCTTTCTGCAAAATATTATGGCCTTTGCAGTTACTGTCTAGTAACAGCCAATCTGCTAATTCAACATTAACAAAATGTAATCCAGAAAAAAACAGTGCCTTGTTAAAAACAAACAAACAAAAAAAATACCCCAGACATATACTTTGACATATCATAAAGCAAAACTACCAGCATGTGAAGAAATACCGTTCATACATTGCTGTCTATACGACAGATGAACTAAAAAAAGTAGATTACCTAGTTACATAATGTAGCAAGCTGAAATAAAATATCCATATTAAGAAGAATTGCCAAATCACTGTACTTGTAGGACAGAGTATTATTGATCTTCATCTTGCATTAAAATGTCTTTATCCTCAAATGATTTTGATTTCTGTTGTAACTTGCTGTGCAGTCCTGGATTCCCAAAGGTTTTTTGGGAGAAAGCGAAATTAAAAAAAAAAACAAACGGTTGTTGGGCACAAGAGAAAATAGAAAGGCTTTGAAGGAAACACACACACACACAAAAATGCTGGTAGGCCTGAACAGAAACACATTTAGACCTTGGAAACACTTATAGCCCTGCAAGGGAGACGGAATGCAGGGCTGGCTCTCACCATGTGAGGGGACACCTTTCAGGCAATGCTACACATGCACTCCTACCTCAAGCTAATTGCTCTTTTAGGGCAACCTATTTACCATGATAAACATTTTACGAGGATAAGTTAAATACATGGTCAAGTCAAATTTCCCATGAGTCACAAGAGCTGTGTGCACACAGCGATGAGATAAAGTAAATATTTCAAGCAAGGATGAAGCTCAGTCCCATTACCTTACATTTGCCATGGGCTAAGAGCATATTTATGGTCATCTACGGAAATTCAACTGGCATTGTAGCTTGATGTGCTTCAATCAACTGGCATCAAGCTGTGATGAGGTGATAACCTGAGCCCAGAGGAGAGAGTTATGACGTTTCTGTTTATTGATTTTATTAAGAAATGCTTTATTGCTATAAACCTTACTGGTGAAGGAACGGGGAAGCTCCTATCAGATTTCTGCGCTGTAACACTCTTCTTCCACAATAAAACTCTGCTGTTGTGGAACTCTTATTTCAGCAGCTGCCATTTGATGCTTGATGCAGTCAGTATGACGTATTTAAACGGGTAACTACTGTTACCACCATTCTTAACACAAACAGCTGAGAGTAGAGGGCATAAATAGTAGTAAAGCACTAAGAATGTGGAGTCAGATGTGACTCACATTCTCCAGACAATGAAGGACAAATCCCAAAATTCTTCAAACATTTAGTAGAAGGCTGGGAGAACAAATTCAAAAAACAATGACATCCTGTCTAAAAAATAAAGTGAGGAAATCAAAGAGCATTTCATGCATCCCTAGAGTCCCACAAAAAAGTAAAGAAAGAGTCTCAAGAAAGAATAATCAAAACAAGTGGATTTGCTCCTTCTGGGGAGTGGGAGGGTGGTAGTGGGGATGTTTTTGTGCAGCACTTCTGATCCAAGCATGGGGTATATGAGTGACTGACAGAACATCACGAGGAGGTTCAACAATTTCAGCAGTCTAAACTGGCTGAATTGGGCAGTGAATGAAACTGTTACATTGTCATTTTGCACTGCATTACTGTTGACTTTTTCTATGCTATAATGAAGTTTTATCTGAGAAGAGGTAGATTTGGAGACTGTGCATTTAAAGCATCTAGACAGTGAAAGGAGATGTAATTCAACTGTTGCTGGCACTGAAATCAAATACAGCAGATTTCCTACAAATGCCTGAAACGATTCAGAGATCATTAGTTACACCATTACACAGCAGGTGCTCTGCTGAACTGTGCAGTCACAAGTACATTATCACCTTCAATAACACCTGCAGTAGACAGTACATTTTCTACTCCATACCTTCAACTGTAGCAATTGATTGGACAAAGATTAAAAAAAAAAAAATTCTCCCAACTTTCAGCAATTGGTGGCTTTGAGATTTTATGACTGAGATTGTGTTACCATCCTTAAGAGTAATCAGGGGATAACTATGAAAGTGTTCATCATTTTTGAACTTAAAAATGCTGGGGAAATGAATTGTGACTTTTAATAATTCATTTGATCTGTAAAAAATGTGTTTCCTTTTTTGTAATAAAATTACCTGACAGTACCATGACAGTTTACTTTGACTGTTGCCTGTTCAGCTTTCCTACTCAGCCAATTACACAACTCATAATTTTCTGTACTTAAATAAAGTCTGCCTCTCCATTTGTTTCTTCCCAAACTAGAAGAATCTTAATCTATATAATTCTAGTATAGTCTCCTTGTCCTTACACGGATTTAAAACCAAAAAGAATAAATAGAAAACATTTATGTATTTTAATGCTCAACTTTCTCTTCACTCTGCAAAGTTCAATAAAACTGAGATGTAGAGGAAGGAAATGAAGATTGCATACAACACTTGAGGGCCACAGTATGGATTTATACATCTGCAAATGATGCTTTGTGCTCTTCTCTGTGCTTTTTAAGGACTGTTAACATTCTATTTGTCTTCTTGCCACAGTTCAGAGTTTCCTCTCTTATGATTACATATATCCTTCCTCGCTTGCAAAAATACCTAATTTAGAGCACCCTGCTATTTGTGCATTCTTGGGACCATTTTCCCCTCCAATTAATTCCTTGTTTTTTATGTAGTGACTTGCAATTTTGTCTGCTCTTTTATCAATATTATACACACTACCAACGAGAAAGTTCTGCAGTGTTTCTTCTTTAGACCTAATTTTTCAGCAACCTGAAGAATTCTGTATTGTCAACACATATTGCCACCTATTTCTCCTCACCCCTTTTTCCAGACCATTGGTGAAAATATGAGAGAGCACAGGTCCAGCAAGAGACCCCTGAGAGACTCCATTCCCTGCATCTCCCTGGTCACCTTTTCAAAAATGGTTTATTTGTAACCCCGAATTTTCTGCCAAAAAGGCCAATGTAAGCAGCAGCCCAGAGTTACTCAGCAACTTTATCTTCAGCTTCCTTTAAAAATCTTGAGTAAATACCAGTTGTGATATGCTAATCCACAAATTACTGGCTTGTTTTGAAAATTCTGCAAGAGAATTCCTTGCAACAAGATTTTGTTGCCAAGGAAGTCAACAGGAGTGATGCCAATGCAGCAAAGTCAGCTTTAAGTGAAATACCTCTTAGATTCCCATATTCTGTAGTTACCCAAAGTATTTTGAAACTCTCTCCTAAGGAAGAACTCCTTCTAAAATGCCTTCAGTTTTTCAAATGAGGTAATCGACTCTGACAAAAAATCTCAAGAGTGCTATTAGAATGGATATCAGTATAAAACACTGAAGATAACAGACACACAACGTTAACTAAAATAGCTGGCTCTAATAATAATGTAAACTAATTTTGAAGTCTATTAAACACACTTCTGGCAACACCTTTACAAGGAATAGTTACAAAATATATTTACATTAGCAAAGAAAAAAAAAAAAGGACAGCTATGCAATAACATGAATAATACTTAAATATTTGTTCACACTACCCTTTAAAATTAGGAGAGAATTTTTCACTGCATTTAGGTCCTGCAGCCTGTAGAATTGTGCTAATTGGCATGAGCCAGATTTGCATCAAGGAGAGAGTAAAGAATTGAACAGCACAGACACAGTGCCACAGTGCCAAACCTGTGTGCTGGCCCTGATTAACTCACCAGCAAAGAGGGAACCATGTATGCTGGCACAAGCTATGAGTAACGCTCTGTGAGTGGAGTTGTACCAAGGAAACCAAGACCCAAGAACTCATGTTTTCATGCAAATCTGTTCTATAGAGACAACAAGCTCTAATTAAACATTTTTTTCTCTTATGGCCACTTCCAACATAGCAGCAGTAGGTGCAGACAGGTAGATCCTTGAAGTAAAACTACTGTGAGAAGAATAAAGTCTTTATCTTTAAATATAAGTTCCCCGTTAGGAATAAAATCTGATCCAGAAGCAGATGAAACTATTTTATGTATGTTTCTGGATCAGATTTTGTCAAGTTGTTGCATACAACCTATTAAAAAACAATGCAAGCTGACTGAGATACATAATGCTTCCCATACAGATATGCATATGAAGAGATAGGTGTTGAAAACCGTGAACCAAGTGACAGCCACGTTTGCTCAGTATCTGCCAGACCTACAAGATGAGAGTGAAATCTTCAGCAAATTAGGACTGTGTGTTCCTACAGCAAAAAACTGATGGGAGAACAGACATAATTGCTGATGCAACATTTGATTGCTTGCAGACAGTTTGGTTCTAAACAGATGTTTCCTCCTTCAGTATTTGAAGAGGAGCATCTGGGACAGGACCCTAAATGTAGATGATTTCAGCTGTCCTAGGATATGTGAGAGAGCCACATGGGGAATAATATAAACATCTGCACAAATAATGACATAAATGAGTGACAGGATCTTTAGAGGCCCATAACCTTCTGGAGCAGAAGCTGAAGATGGGGTACTACAGGATTCCATTTCAGCCAAGAGAAGGGTATAGTCCAGATGAATCCCACTCAGAGCTTGCCACTGGATAGTCACAACTTGAAGTGTCTGCTGTGCAATTTTGTCCCCTATAGATCATTGTCAGCAGAGGGCTGGGTCCCAAAGAATAAAACTGTCAGGTTCTATGCAGACCCACCAGGTTGACTCTCACAATTACAACATTTTCCCCAAATCCCATAGGAATCCATTAGACCCTGGGGGAATCTGGGTGATTGTACACAGTTTCCAGGAGAAGAAAAAAGGAAATTTAGAAGTTCCCTATAAGGAATAGACTATTAGCACAAATTTAGATTACTTCATTAATCTCCCCAGTTACTGGCAATGATATCCTTCACTTTAAATGTGTGGTTTCGTTTCTGTAACAACACATTTCAGATCTTACAGGCTCACATTTCTAAATCATAAGCCAAAAATGGCTACATGAGAATTCATAGACTACTGAGCTATACAGACAAGACTTAAATAAAAAATAGTTGTGAAACTTATATGTCTATAAGGTGCTAAAATGAAGGTCACTGACTTTTGCAATATGACAAAGCCACAAGAAAGTGGCTACAACACAAACTACAAGTAGCAACCAAACCAGAAAAACTTTAGTTCTTACTAGTGTGTCTGCAAAATCCTTGTTTAGACTGATTATTGTTTTCTGCTGAAGTTTCACGAAAAAAATATATACCTGGCAGTAATACAATCAATAAGGACTGAGAATAAAATCTCCAAGACTGTCCAGAAGGTCAGGAAATACAAGACACCTTCAAAATAACTTAGGGATCCATGTACTCTTGAACTTGTCAGGATTTGGAATTTAACAACTGAGAAACTCTGAAAAGTTCACTCCCTGTAAACAGTATTAAATGCTGCTTGTTCTGTTTTGTTGATTGAGGTTTGTCTGAAGATTGGGTCTTCACCACACTTGTCACAAGCACCAGGAAATGGCTTTATCATTGTTAATCAACTGTCATCTAATTAGTGACTAAAAACTTGCAACCTCTCTTCAAGACAGTGTACTACAGGCAAACACCACAAAGGTATGAAAAGACAGGATCTTCACCTTCCAGACTTGCAGAATCTTTTCAGTTGAACCCAAGTTAAACTCCAGCATATTTATCTTGCAATAATTCCTTCAGCACCAAATAAGCAAGTCCTGCAAAGCTCACACTAATACTATGAAAATACAGATGTGAAAGACAAACACATTAGAAATATCCTGTGAAATACTGTTATGTAATTAGGGAAACAATACCCTTACTATATAATTTTTAGACTAACACTTTACCCTGATGCTAAAATGATACTTTTGAGTGCAACATGGGAGGTTGGGAGGATACAGAAGTCTTACTCATAAATAATGTTCAGGAAGAATATTCAACAGTGGCAAAAATTCCAAACAAGAAGAAGTATGAACTGGGAAAGTACACCTTTAATTGTCTTAGTTTTGTAAGTTTTTACGCAGATATTTATATTAATTTAAGAAGTGTCTTACCTTGATATATCAGAATTTCCAGCCCTGCACACGACAAGCAACACGCACTCCAGCATCAATGAATATTTAATTGCAACTATTAAGTAAACTGTCTACTGTGTGCCATTTTTGCAAAACCTACAGAAAACATCAGTATGTGTTTTTAACTCGCATGAATTTAGTCCAGCAAGTAGAACTGCACATTGCAGGATGGTCACACTACAGTGTTTGTCAAAAGAAAAACCACATATAACTCTTTACAGCACAGAAGCTTAGACTAATGCACACAGACTCAGGACAAATGCCAGCAGCAAACCATGAAAATGCAATCTGATGAAGGGGAGAAAGAAAACACTATTTTGAACTTCAAGGTTCAGAAATTGCAATATAAACCATAACAGCTACTACCCAATACCAAGTAACTGAGGCACTTAGATCAGGGGAGATAAAAATTGCAGTGCAAACTCTTTTCCCAATGGCTTTACATTTGTACATTGCAAACAATAATAAGAAACACTAGAAAGAAAAAGGAGTATTTTTGCCTTATACAGATGTTATTCTGCCATTACTCCCAGAAACTTCAAAGTGACTCAACTTAATGTAAATAGGAAGGCATGAGGGCAAAAATGGAGCTCAATAATTTCAAATTATTAGACAAAGCAATGAAGTTCACTACCCAGAGAGACACCTACAAACACCAGAAGATATTTCCTAACCTTCCAGCAATTACAAAGTAGAACGCCAGGCATGTGGGATCAGAGAGAAGTGGATGAAACGCCCGGGTTACAGCAATCCCGACAGTTTGCGGCGTCAAGTTGCAGCAAGTGTTTGCTGAGATTTCCAAAGCTCACAGTAAGTTACAGGATTCACACTGCCTGGCCACATCACAGTATCTCCTCATCATCCAAATCCTATGGCTTTGGCTTTAAAAATAAACAAACCAACCAGATGATGATGAAGTGGTATCACTTCAAAGGCTGCCAGTTTCTGCACATCACAGGTGATGATCTACTAACACAGGAAACGTCTTCCAGAAGCAATCTAGCATTTAGAAATTAATCCTATGGATTTCATCTACGTTTTTGATAAGAAACTGTTGGCATGAAGACTGTAACTGAATGTAAAGCTTCTTGAGATGTGCCAACCAGATTGCTAGTGATTTTGCCCAGTGTGGATTCTGAGTTAGTACCTACATGAAGCAATCCACCAACTGCTACATATTTCCTACACAGTGACTTTGCACCAGAAAACATTTTACTTAGCCATCAAATTCCTCTCCATGCAAAATTCCCTTGTAAAGAAAATGCTACATCTTCTGCACTAACTAGCATAACGAATCCTCACTGGATTCCAGACCTTTTCCCATTATATGGCACAACAGTTTCAAATAAGACCAGGATTTGGCACAGATTTAATAATGAGTTTAAAATGTAAAGCTGAATAATGAGACACACATTCCCTCTCAGAACGGATGTGGCCATGGATCCTGGATCATGGCAAATATATTGCAAGCTTAAATCTTAAGGTGTTAAGCCTTCAAAAGAAGTCTCACGCCATCCTTGGTTTCTGAGATGACAGAACCAGTTTGGATAAAGACTTCTGGAAGTCATAATATATCCTTTGTCAACGGAGGACAAATGTTACAGTATTCACACTTCCTATCTGAAAGTCGCATATTATTAGATTAATTTGCACATTATTTTAATTATTCTGAGAGTTGTACAAGTTAAGTTGAAACTGTGTGCCCTCCAAGTTATTCCTATCATTGCAAGGAGTAACATATCATGTTTCAAATGGTGATGAAAGAGAAAGTCATTGCCAGTTTTGTTCATGCAATCAGTTTAGCTGGATTTATGCTACCTCCTCCAAGGTAATTAACTACTTTAAAATGATATTTAAATACAAATATCTTGGCATAACACAGATGGAGAGCAAAGAGAGAGATAAGAAATCCCATAACAAAAAACCCCAATGGGGAAAGCAGAATTTCTCAAGAACAGCTGAGAAAGAGGCAATCAAATTTGTGCTGCTAGCTTGACAGGTAGGGGAATTAAAAACTCAGTAGGAAGATGACCATCTGAGTCCACCTGTGAGCTAGGATAAGAATTCAGCATCAAAAAAGAGCCCTAGGGTGAAAGAGAAATCAGAATAAATTCAGTTAATGCAGAGCATATAGGTTTGTTGTACAGAAGATTTCAAGGAAGATGAAGGAGACACTCATCCTATGAACATGTCAAGAAAATGAACAGCTTGACATCTTCAAACACAATAGAAGTTGTTTTAAGCAAGAATACACAAATTCACTTAGCCAATCATTAGGCAACTTGGCAGCAGTGACCACAGCTAATCAAAGTCAGTTGCCCTACACCAAAGCCAGCATCACAACTGGCACACGTGATCAAATCATTGTACCATTTAATTTAACAACATGACGAGGGCTGCAACCCACCTATCATCAAATTATCTTCGGAGAACCCCACTCTAGAGTAACCCTGATTCACCAGCTTGTGCCCTAATGCAGAAAAGGTTGTCATAGTTTAACCAATGACAACCAATTACTTTTTTCTTTTCCCACCTAAAAATCTACAGAAGCAGTAATAGTCTTCTGTAGCTATTTTTTCAAAGGCAGTTTCAATCCACTATAGTTAAGTAGTGCCCACACCTATACCTGAGAAACTGACAGCTGGAGTCCTCCAGGTGCAACACTTCTGCAAGAGGCTGTCTCCTTTTCCCACCAACTTCAGTTTCTGCCTTGTACAACTGGAAAAGATGATCTTGGCCTTTATGACTTCTTAATGGCTATTTAATTGTAATTATATTATTTAACTATTATTAAATGGGCTAATTCAATCAGAGCTCCAAACAAATTTCATTCTACTTCAATTGCTTGAGGATCAATGCAAAAGAATCTAGAAATAAATTGGTACTTTTTTTTAAAGTACATTATGCATTAAAATGCTCTTTATAAGGTTGTTCCAGTAATTATCCAAGTCATAACACTGAACATGAGAACTGCTGGCTTTCTCCCATCTGAACCTTCTGTAACTATCAGGTTTGCAGAAACACCCTTAAATAAATGCTCTCCTCAGATTTTATAGCAGTCTAGATACAGACAAAAAGGAAAGTCCTCACCCCACCATGTACTGATTTTCACCGGTGTATCCACGTCTACCTAGAGGCAAACACCTAGAGCCTGCAGTTCTTGGCTGAAAAGACATGGATTAGGAAAAAGAAATACACCAGAAATTCAAGGGACAAAAATCAGGTGCAAGAATACTGAGGGAAAGGGGTAACTGAAGTATGTTTTGTTGCTTCAGCAAAGGAAGACACCTTTTCAAATGCATAGCAAAAAGCAAAATGTCAGTTGAATTAGTCTTTGGATTTGAATAATCTTAACCTTTTTTTTTTTAAGAAAGCAATGCCCTATGCCCTCATGATACCCCTCTGCCTGCAAGTACATCTTAGAAGATGCTGGACATGTAACAAGATGAAATCATTGCTCATGGAAAAAAATGCTTGGGGACATTTCACAAGCCTTTGTCTTACCTCCAATATTATTTCTTCCCGTATTGCTGTGGGGCAAATTGGAAGACAATACACAAAACTTTGCTGCACTTTGGAAGTAATTTCAGTAGACATTAGGGTATCTTAACTCAAAGTTTTCATTTATACTGATCATATAACGGTAGAAATCAAGGGACTTAGGAAAAGCAGGAAATGGAACAGCAGAATTACAGATTTCAGGAAAGCACAACTGTACTGAGAAGTAGCAAGTGATTCTATAGGAAGCAATACTAAAGGTAAAAGGAGTTAGAGAAAAAATGCAGCCAACTCTTAAACTCATGTTAAGGGCAAAAGGACAAGCCCCTCTAGAGCTACTAAGGAGTGCTAATGCAGGTCTCAGCTGAAGTACTCCATCCAGCTTCAAACACTGCTTTTTGAGAAAGGAGAGGTGAACCAAATGGAGAGAACTGGGAGAAGCAGCATAAAGTCTGGTCAAGTAAGTTATGAGGAAAGAATGAAAGAATCTGAATTGTCTAGTGTAGAGAGAGGAGAATACCCTAATGGACTGGCAGCCTAAGAGTCTTCACGCAGGTAAATGGTAACTGCAAAAGGAAGAGAGCACTCTGATAAGCATCAATATGCATAAATTCCAGCCAAAGCGATCTAAATCAGACATTAGACAGAACTTTGTATTGATAAAATCAGTCAAATGTAAAGTTAGAGCAAAGGACGTGTTTAAGACGGACATAAACCTCTGGCAGGGACACTTTATGTATATTCAGAACTAATATTGACCAGCAGAAGATAGCAGAAAGTAGTGCTGTCAGTCCTAACAAAACCCCAAAACAGAGTGGCACACCTTATGAGCTAAGAGGCTCCAGAATAGCCTTCAAGGTATTCCAGCATTAAACCAGCCCTGAATAAAACTGAGTCTGACTCGCAGAAACAGACTAGATGACATCTCAAAATATTTTTAAGCCTCATAGCCCATTTTCTACTTACCTGATGTTCCTAAATCTCACCATGACATGAAATTTGCAACAGAAAAGATTGAGAACTACAAAAATAATACTCTATAATATTCTATATTATAAAATAATATTCTATATTCAGAGGGTGAAATGTAAGCAGATACTCCTGAATCACAGATGCTGGAAGAAGGAAATAGGTATACAGACTTTCTGCTTGAAATTTAAATAAAATTAATATTACTCTGGCTCGAGGCAACTGTTGATATTTGGAGAACTTAAATCTGCTCAGCACACCTTACAAACCTGTGAAGAAAGTTCCAGCTAACAAAGTCCATAGAGACATTTTCCCCCCTCCTTTGCGGACAAACCAAACACCCCTGTTATCTTTCACTAACATCTTTACATATCACCATTCTAGTATATCAATCCTCTGAAAGGTATGATAATGTCTCTCTGACTTTTCCTTAGGATAACACATGCGTTATCCTGTACCTGTGCTCCTAAATTTGGGAAGTATTGGGATAGAGCAACAGTAGCTGGCAAAGCAAAGACTAGGCAGGGCCCTCTAGAAGGGACGTGCTGAAGCTCTGATCAAGAACACACTTTCCTGAGCTACCTGATGTGTTTCAGGAGTGACAGATGTCCAGACACCAATCTGATTTCTTGCTAACACAGTCCAAAAGGAAGGCTCACATAAAAGGAACATAGAGCCCATTAAAATGTAAAGATTTTAAAATACTAGTAGCCTCCTACTTCTGAAAAAAAGAAGTTACTGTTTAAAGTTATACAAGGTAAGCAAGTAAAACTTGACACAGAAGGTAAATAAAGCTTTTTCAGAAGAATTCATGTTTCACCTCTACCCTTCCACATCTGCAAAAAAAGAAAG
This sequence comes from Ptilonorhynchus violaceus, assembly GCA_013397565.1. Lineage (NCBI taxonomy): Eukaryota > Metazoa > Chordata > Aves > Passeriformes > Ptilonorhynchidae > Ptilonorhynchus > Ptilonorhynchus violaceus. The sequence goes on along the minus strand of VZRJ01005001.1, from coordinate 1,030,088 downwards.
AAAATACCAACCTGAGCGTAAGATAAACGTTGTGCCCTTCTATAATGACTGCTACAAATGTATTTGTGCAATGAGGTAAATATTGACCAATGACAAAAGGTGCTGGTGTCTCCCTCAATTGCAGTGGAGAGAGGTCTCAAATTTGTTCTGACAGCTTTAGTTCATCCAGGAACTCCCCTGAGAGGATCAAATACATACTTACAGCCTACCATCTAGCAGAGAAAAATGTAATTTATTTCGGAGAAATGTCCACATGTGCAAAATAATGACCTCACTAGCATGTCCCATGGTAGAAATCAGTTAATAAAAAATGAATAAAGTTCAGCTACAAGAGGGGAAAAACCCCCAACAAACTACCTGAGGTCCCATGACAGAAACTCCTTGCAAAATCAGTCTAGGAAATACCCCTGTAGGTAAGTATTTAGATGTTTCAGACATAATGCTTTACAGTGAATTCTAAAACAATACAAGTGTATTCTGATAATTCCCTATTTTGCATTCTTTCCCACTCCACAGGGAAGGAAGCTCTGCACTCCCCTCATACTCAATATGAAATTAATAATAATTAAGAAATGTTATGTGCCCATCCTGAAAGCTCCCTTACGGACAAATGGAATAACATCAGTCTGTATAAAAAGTATCAGTAGATACAAACTCAAGAATGGCAAGAGGGACAGGCAGAATAACCATCATAATTCAAGAACATCCCCCTTTGGGGACAAAAATTCATACTAGACAGTATTGTTGTCTCTTTTTCTACCCCTCTTTTTTCTTTATTTTCATGGATCAAAGCTAATCTCTTAAAGCTGCTGGAAGATAGGAAGTCTAGTAAAATACCATTTGCAGTTCCTACGCCATAATTTTTTGTCTGCATCCTGCTCAGGAGAAAGAAAGTGGAAGCCCTTTAACAAAACTCAGGTAGAGCTGCCCAACAGCAGGGACTCATGAGGGCACAATCCAGGCTCTCTCACGGGGGGAATACAGCTAAGGCACTGTGAGATCCAAAGAAAGCAAACTCAGTACTTGGGATACACAGCTGTGGGCACCAGCACAAGGCCCCAGAGAAACTTTGAAAAAAGACGAATCTTGCTTCCAGAAAAACAGAACCGTCAGGTGTAAAGGCTAAACTACGTAATCAGCTGGAGTTACCTGTTTAAATAATTGCTTGAGTATGGAAGGACCTGATAGTGCCAACAATGCCTCTTACTCTTCCCTTCAAGAAGCAGTGTTTCCATCCAGGCTGGAGATCACACACAATGCCCCGTGCTGCACAGCTGCACCGCTAGTTTGACAGTCAGCCCGTGTGGCAGGTGCTTCCTGCAGGGCCTGGAGGCAAGGTCCTGCCTCAGTGACACGCAGGGGCTCCTGGCTCACAGCCTGGACAGGAGCTGGCAGCTTTGTGAACTGCTGCCTGATGTTGTTTGATGAATGCAGGACACCTTGGCAGTACCTTCCCTCTGCAAGATGCAGCAGCTCTGGAATCCCAGCCAGCTCAGTCAGAGGAGTGGGCTGGCTTGAACCTTGCCTACATCCACACAGGAAGAGATGGCAGTTCATGTCCCCATCCCATTCCAGAGTCTAATCCCTGAACTGTACTTTGAGCTCTAGCTTAAAGTCAAGACAAAAATGATTAAAAAGTTTCACTTTTTGGATGAAAGGAGGGTTAAGGCAGTTCAGACTAAGCCAAGTGCTCAGTACAGTCACATCCACTGGAGCTGTTGTGTGGAAATGATATAGAAATGTCCCGTGAAAGACACTGGCTTCCCTGAGAAACCTTGAAAGGTACCAACAAAAGGTTATACCAAATTTGGAAAAGCCAGAGAGAGATTATGTCACTTCATGTTAAATATTCTAAAACATAGATTCTGTTCGAGTAGTTTACTTACAGGTTTGCCTTGCTTTATTCTCACAGAATCACTATAAGCCAAAGTATGGGGTAAAATCCATTATCCTCTGTTATTTGTTAATGAACAAAACAGATTAGAAGGGGTTTTTTTTAAAAATGAAAAAATCCTGACCAGTGGAGGAGTATCCAAATTGGGATTCTATCAGCAAAGGAGTAAGATTGGCTCCTACACCAAGAGAACTGAAAATGCAATGATCAGACAGCGCAGTGCTAAATGAAGATAAACAGGAAGATATAGAAAGGAAAGATAATTATCCTTAAAGTTCAGATTATCACACAGGTCTTGACTGGAATGGAATGTCAAATTTTTAAAGTATCTTCACTCAGGTGCATCACACCATATAGATTATTTACATTAAAACAGAACATAACTTCTGGGGGTGTAAATCCATGCCAGGAATGGAAAATATTTGACACAGGCATTCCTGCACCATCAGAAGAAAAGATCACAGACCACAGAATTTTGAAATATTCTTATTTTCTGTGGGAGCCATTCCAAAAATCTGACCACTTAGTTTGCAAAGCAGAGTGGAATTATTTTGAAATTCCATATATGTCCCTGTGTCTCCACTGTGAACTAGAGTTAAATGCTAACAACTTTTTCCTGTGTTACAAATCTCAGCAGAATAATGTGGAAGTCTTGCATTCTTTCACAAAACCCTACAATTCTATCCTCATTTCCTAAGATCCATCTCAGTCCCACACAGCCCTCAAATCCGCTTTTGGTATTTTGAGAAACATGCTGCAGAGGACACGACATCTTCCCAGAAATACAATTTTGGAGTTAGAAAGAAAATTTAAAAAAAGTTAAATATAACCTTGAAGAATGTATGACAAAATGGATTAAAGCACTCTTGCAGACTCAGACAAACAGAACAAAGGTGATGCAAACAGTTACAAATGAGGTCGTGCTAGAATTTTTCTAATGGAAGTATGGAATAGAGTTGGCTGTAGCAAGCACTGCTGCTTCTGTTTTAACTAAATGTCTGGTCAACACTAAAGTATTTCATTTCAGAGTACTATATGTTAGTCAATACACATCCTGGCTGTGAAATAATTCCTGTTTCTGCAGCTATCCACCTTCCAGACTTATTTCTTTGCTATTTATGAAAAAAGAAAAAAAAAAGATAATCAACTCCCTTTGAGATTGCAGTTGGTTACAGATCTCCATCTTCCCCTCCTTGCGCCATTCCTTCCCTTGGGTTCCTTGCCGTCATCCCGGCTGAGATCACCTGCCACAGACTGAACCCATCCACCTTTCACCTCCTCTTGGCTTTCCCTCTCTCGCCTGGGGCTACGCCGGCATCCCCAGTGCACCCGGCACGCCCCTGACCCAGTTCTCACAGCGCATTTTGCTCCCTGGGGCAGCTCCACCTCACTCCACGCCAGCACCACCACACTGCTGAGCACTGCTGAAAGCAGCTCGGGACAACCGAGCGAGCCAGACTCTCCAGTCCGACCACTGCTTTATCTCACTCCCTCGTCTGCACCCGGCCTGGCCGGCTGTCACTTGGGACACAGCCCTCTGTCCCTTCTCTTACACAGATGTCACTGACCCGGGCTTGAAAGCGAGAAGGAGTTACAACAGTTCAACTGTGATTCCTCGTCCCTGATACTGACTCTTGAATAATTACAAATTGTAGCAGGCATGAATCTCTCATTTCCAAGGATGTTTTTCCCATAATAGATGTGAAAATGGGACCTAAACCGAAGTGTTTGTTTACAGTTGTAACCTGCTTGGCTCACGACATACGCAGCTTTGTACCCAGCTGATGAGTACCCTTAATATGAAACTAACCAGTATTAGGTAAATTAGATATCAGGTAGAGAACTAATTGAGAATTAGTTTTCCTATTGCAAAAGTGACCAGTATCCATACATAAGCACTTATTTCTGGTAGCTTTTGAGACATCCTTCCTTTCAAAGCCTCGCATTTTTTTATTCTTCCCCTCTCTCCCACCCAATTTAATTCTCATTTTGAAACACAGAATGTTTCAATGTTCTGGTAATGTTCTTACCTACTCAATTGTTAAAACACTGTTGTTCACGAGTGTTAAAACACTGTTGTTCACGAGTGTTAAAACACTGCTAGACCTTACATATTGAGCAATACGGGCTGAAACCCCTTCCCCCAAAATCAAAAACTCCTATTCAGTTTTGCAATGATCTGTCAGAATAAAGTACAGGTGTGTCTGCTTGTTTTAACCATGGCTAAATGAGGCTAATAAAGAAACAAGACTCCAGCATCTGCTTCAAGTTAAGAAAAATACTCCTTTTTCCAGAGGCATAGAAAGCAATACTGGTTCATTTGCCTCTACCACAAGTTTCAAGAAATTGTGTCAGAAGCTTTATCATCAGACTTGGCAACTATTTTTATCACCATAATCTCACAGATAAAGCTGTTTTCTATGACAGGAAGGTATAGTTGGCAAATATGATTTGCTACAGATGATCAATGCCCATTTCTGTTATCTCTGCTGAAATACTGCACAGCAAACCCTGCACGAATCCTGTGGAAAATTTCTCTTTTTTTTTTTTTTTGGCCACACAACTAACTGGGCATGTAGCACAGCCAAGAACGCCACACACTGTGCAGCAGTGATTAAATGCAGCCTTGAAATGTAGCCATAAGCCAGGAAGATGTACAGGGTTAGAAAAAAGAAAGTTAGTAATAAGCAGCAAACAGTGGAGTCTGCAAATGATTGTCAGTCAACCATGGTGGTTACTTACTGAGAATGTCAGAGTGCAGAGACATTTTGATTAGCTTTTCCAGCAAAAAAATCACTCAATAAAACAAGAAAACTAAAGAACCCTCAAATCATCCTCTGCCGGTCTTTTTAGGCTATATTTTACAGCCACAAGCCTTCCTGGATATCTGGTTAATAGCTGTTTAAGTCTTTCAACACTATTCAAGTAGTTCTGTGTGAAGCCCTGAAAAATAAAATATTCTCATCATGATCACGTTAATCTCAAGGTAGAAGTATTCAAAGCCTTCTAAAATACCTCTCCATCAGCCCCCAGCCTGAGCTTCCACAAATTACCTGTCACAGAGTGAGAGGTTTGCAAGCTGATGTCCTGAAATACAGCTCCAACAAGAGTCTCACCTTGCTGAACAGGTGAGACACTTGATCAACAGGAGGTGAACTGAAATCACACGGCCTTTGTGAGCAGGATAAACACCAGCCAGAGTTCAACAATGCGTTTGGAACTGCTCCCCTCTGGATCAGACTGCTCGAAAGATGAGGAACTGATGCCTGACTGAGTTAGAACTGAATTACAGTGAAAACAGTAACATTTACCATGAACTCAAGTTTCATCTGTAGAAAGACTGGTAGAGAAGAAATGTCCCATAAGGAATGACACCACGACACACTTTTCCATCCTGACTTAGTAGCATCATCCAGAACAGGAGACAGGGCAACTGCTTTACACAATACTGGTGACAAATCACTGATATTTGAAAAAGTGGGAAGACTTTGATAAAAATCCTTGTGAATAAAGATACCGTTAATAAACACTGATTCTACGTGTACCAGATATTTTACAAGAGAATAAAATACAATGTCTTTATCTCAGAAAGTTTACAGACTAAACAAATTCCAAAGAAGTTTAATGGTAAGATACACACCATGCAGAAATGAGTTAGAGCAGAAGTAAACAGAGCACTCTGAGTTCTGGGAATAATAAATTCTGGGGTTTTTATGTGTGTGCCATGTTGGCTGACTTTGGTGTCAAATAAAGGAACACACTGACAGAAACTTCTTTCTTATTTGGAACATAGGTCAGTTCTCCTCTCTGCTGCAGACTGTCCAGGTCACTGGAGGAATAAGTTCACACTGCAGCTTCTATTACTTCAGCAGAGAAGGTTTAGGGCCTTTCTCCTGTGTCCAGATGCCTACTTAAAGGAAAGAGGAGATGATATGAAAATGGCTGACGAGTTCACAAGCTGCTAAGGAGTTGACAGACAGATAGTATCACTAAATAAGTTTTGTTTCTTTAGGAAACCGGCCAAGATTTTATAATGCTACCATGCTGAAAGCACAAACTATGCAGGTGGGTTTTTTTCTCCTCTTACAACATTCCCCTTCCCCAACCACATACATTTTGGACACCTATAAAGTGTTCACTGAGGAATAAAAATGAGCACGCCAACCTGATATTTTAAGAATCTGCATAATTTGCCACTGAATGAAATTTTGTTTCCTGTAGATGTTAACATCTTTATAACAAAATCACAGGCTTACAACACTGTTTCTCAGCAGGTAGATACTGAAACAGTCAAAAAAGCCCAAGTCTCTGATAATGATACAAAAAAAATAGATTAAAATCATGCTTCAATTTACTTATATAAACCCATGTGATTCTCAGCCCACATGGAGGAATTCTAAAGGTCTTCAGTTATACTGAATCACAGATATACAAACCTGCTAATGATACCTGATCTCTAAATTTTAAAATGTTTTCTACCTATTGATAAGTAAAGCTGGTTTTTACCTTCTGACTTCTTGATTTAATTATGCTGTGGTGGAAGCATAAGGAAGTTAATGCAAGATTTTCAAAAGCATAAATGAATGGATACTTTGGGTTGGGGATGAGATGGAAGCTGACAGAGTTCCATTTTTGATCTGTCATGCTTGGTAATGCCAAATTGTTTATCACTAGCAGAGTGTCTGTTGACTTTCACTCTTGCATAACCTCCAGAGATGGATGTCTAATGCAAAAACCACAGCGATTTCTTTACCAAATCAAAGAGGTGATGACAGGGCTTCATTTATAGAGAAAGACAATAAAGAGCAGAGATTTCTCTCATCTCAACAGAAATTTAGTAAGAGCCAAGATGCTAATGAAGTGCAGAGAACAGCTTCTTAGAAAGGGACAGGTGAACTTGTGTGCTTGAGAAGACACTGTACATGGAGGGAGGTGGAATGATCTTGCAGACATTATTTTATGCTGAAAACTGCTGCTGTAACAACACGTCCCCTGCTGGACCAAGGGGCCAGCCTGCTCAGCTCTCCATCCTTACAACAGACACAGGGAGAAAGAACAGCCTCCCTGCAGCCCTTCTTGATCCTGAATATCTTTGGCTCAAGACAGTCACACTGTGTACAATTTTATTTCTTTACCTCTCACTGGTGAGCAAGGGATGCAAGAGGGCCAATTAATTCCTCTTCAGGGAGGTAATAAATTACACATCTTCTTGGACAAAAGGTTCAACCCAAAGTGAAACTAAATTTTGTTAAAGCTGCTCCTCAGTTCCCAAAGCAGATGTCTCCTCTTTCAGGACACAACCTCATAATTATTTTGCCAAGTCTTGCTAGTGCACCCAGCATATCCAGCATTACACACTACCACATCAACATACCAGTTCCATTAATATGCATCTGAAAATAAACACAAATTACCAAATGGATACATTTTCTATCCCTGGGAAACAGATTTTAAGAAAAAACAATTAGACTCGGCATATATCGACAGCATACTCGTCACAGAATGAAAACCAAAAATACTAACTTTTTTCTTTAAAATGTGTAGATTTTGGCAAATGCCCATTTTGGTTTTGGAATCTGTACTTCCTTCTTGGTTATGGGTACCAAATAGATTTGAGAAGCAAAGGTTCTGAGTTCAACTTGAAAAGACATTGTTAAAATACGTACTGAGAGTCAAGAAGTAATAACAGGTAAGTTCCATCCATGTGAGGTTCTTCCCAGATCGTTTGATAAAGTAATTTCTTATTTGCTAAGCTGGGATGAAACTGGGCTGTACACAGAGAGAAATGAGAATCTGCTTTGTAACACCTCTTACTTATTTACCCACAGATGCACCAATCCAATACTCAAAGGCTTATTTCACCAAGGGTTTTTTTGTAACCTAAAGCAAGCGGAAAGAAACCAAGGATAAGGCCCATAGGGGAAGGTGATTGTGATTAGAAGTGAGGAAAAGGGGTGGAGATTGCATCAAAACAGTTTGAACAGGGTTTTGTTTCCATTCTGATCGAAATAGAAAAGCCAAGATTTCCCCCTTCCAGATAATACACCCTGCTAGAACCTCCCAGACAGTCCTACCACCCACATATGAAAACAAAAAAGCTGTTTATATAACAGTGATGCAAGGAAAGTATTGCACAGGAGAGCAATGCCTTTTATAAAGAAGACTTCAAGAGACACACAGACACACATTGTGTGCCAGAGACAAAGTAAAATGTTCCTTCTGAGCATGACTGATGTAAAGAGATTGTTGGAAGTTCAAAAGCTCAAACTCAGAAGCTTGCATGAATACAATCTCAAAAAAGCAGGGAAAACATAGTGATTTTTCAAATGCTTTCTTGGACCATGAAATGCCTTCAAAAAATCTGGTTTGCTTTAAATGGTTTTGTAGTTTGGTGTTGGGAACTGTATGGCACCTGAAGCTTTGAGGTTGGTCAGCAGGAGATATATTTTATTGGATCACGGGGCTGGGATTCTTTCAGGGAGCAGCTGACAATGAGGTACAATGTGGCAAGCACAGATGGTCTCAAATTTACTTCTCAAGTTATATTCCCTGACCTCCAAGGTCTCATGTAAGTCACTACAGTCACTGACACATGGCTGCTAGGACTGAGTGGAAACCTCTGTGTCCTGCCCTCTCCAGGCAGTGGCGTGGGTGCTCTTTACAGATCTCCCCCCCCACCAGTGTGCATAAACACCTGACTGCAGCTTACCTTCACCTGCAGGAAGTGCAACATGGTGACCACAGCGGGAGAAATGTTCCTTTTAGAAGACAAACGAGGTTTTGTGGAAACACAAGGAATGGGCAGGAAATTGGAATTCTGTGCTAGATTGAGGCACTCTCCTGCAGAACAGCCCTGGTAAGCCCAAGAACGTACAAACTGGCTGCTGTGATTCCAGGTGTAGGCTGACAGCTTTGGACTGTGAGATTAGCCAGGCTGAAGTCTCAGATAGCTACATGTGAGTCACAGAGAGAGATGCAGGGCAGCTCTTCAGACCATATGAATCAGCAGCAGCAGCAACAGGAAGCAGAAACTCAAATGGAAATTCCTGGAGGAAGCAGAGTCCAGCACCATGTCAGTGGAAATGGCTGTAAGTCTCAGCTCTGCATCTCAAATTTGTCTTTCCATATTCCTGTTTTCAGGTGAATAAATCCTCACTTCTTGGTAGGCTGATGGAGAAGACCAGATTCTTTGGACAACGGGGAAATGACAGAGCACATGCCTGTGCTTGATCAAATGAATGAAGGATACAGCTGAATGATTTCCTTAGAAATCTTTCAGGCAGAAAGTCACCTGGCCAGAACAGGTTAAATGTTACATTGTGCTGAAGACATGGGTGTACATAGATGGCATCTACCCTGGAAATTCAGCTCTTCACCTCGCAGTTTTATGCTAAAGGTATCTCACAGAATGTTTTAGTCATCTGTCTGAATTCATTATCTCTAGGTGGAAAGCACTCCAGTTCCTCTTCAGTCTGGCACACAATACTGCTGGTCCTTAAATGATGCTCTTCTCCTTAAATGATGTTTTCCTTCCCAATTCAATATCCATCCACAATGACAACTCTCTCAGACAATAGCCTCACAAAATTCCTGGCTTGGTTGCTTTCTTAAAGTATTTTCTGTGGAAAAATTAGCTGCCAGGAATGGCAGGAATTCTCTGGCTGAGCCATTGGTCATTGTAGCAAAATTTAATTTCCTGCCTTGCTGGTTAATGCCACAGCCCTAGCCACAACAAAAGTTAATTTTCTCTAAAAAGAAAGTAATAAAACCAATAATCCACAAGAGAGTTCATATGTTTATTGGCAGAGAAACAGACCTGCATATCATGATAAATTAAGGATCTACATGGTTGTCTTGTACCCTGTAAACCAGGATTTGAACCACCACTGCACACAACTGCAAAGAGCAAGTGGTGGGAGGCAGAACGATGTAACCACTTTTCTGGTGAAAAGTCAGATTTCTCAGAAACTGTGGGAACGTAATGGAAGATTATTGAGGAGAATTATAAACACGCTGAAGCTATCTGCAGTTGAGGTGTAGAAAAACACATATATTACACTAATTGTTGCTTAGCTTTGTGTGTTGGCTAAGTAGAATATCTGTGTTTCAGTAACACAGGCACTCTATTGAACACGCTTGAGACTCCTGCCATGCTGTGGGAAAGACTGAAGCAAGGAGGTGAACTACACCTGTGTGAGAACCCCTGAAATACAGGTGAAAACAGCAGGTTCAGTGATCCTCTAGCACGGACCAAGCATGAACTGAGCTCTCTGGTGTCCCTGCTCATGTGTCTCTGCCCAGGTGTGCTTTGGGGATCCCTAGTTTGACAAGGTAATGGAAATAAATTTACTCGTTTCATTTCATCCAGCGTTCTGCGGTCATTCCTGGGTCCTGCATATGCCAGCTCACACAGAGACCCAACAATCCCTAAGCAGCCATTATCTTATCATACTGCTCATTATTATTCATGAACTCGCTTCTGCAATGGAACACAGGCAGCTACGTCCCTCGCTGACATCACAGGTAGAAACCGCATTTTACCTTTCTTGTTTCTGCAAGCCAGACTGCCACTTACAGCTCACAGAGGTAATTCATTCTCATGCTGAACAGACATAAGTAGGCAGGCAATGGGACTAGCCACTCTATGGCTTTCTTTTACTAATTACCTCTATTGAGCACAAATAAGCTGCTTGCCAGGTAACTACTCACAGAAGCCCGACTGTGGTTCTGCATCAATTCCATCCATTTTTGGATCACTGCTGCTGACTCACCACAGAAATGCTGCCTCCTTGCATTGAAAGGTCACAAACTCACTTTGACGGGATGGTCTCTGTTTCATCCTCATATTGAAAGGCAGGTCAACACCAAATTCCCAGCAGGGTGCTCAGGGTTTTGCCCAGCTGAGCCCTGAAAGGCTCCTTACATCCCATTGGTGCTACCTCTATCTTGATTCCCATTCCCCCTCCCCACATATGAAACCTCTCCAGCCTGCAGGCAAAGCGTGACCCATTAACCTCCGATGATACTCTGTGCCCAATGATCCAGTCAGTAATTAACACATATAGTAGTCTGCCCAATGAGACCGTAATGTCCCAGCTAGCACAGGAGGATGGTGTGGCCAATGTCAAGGTAGGTGACATCCATCACTCACCTCTCATACACAAATCTAGTCACCTCATCATAGAAAACAGTCAGTCAAACATCATTTCTCTCTTGTACATCTATGCTTGCTCTTCCAAATCACCTACCTGTCTATGCTCCCAGAAGCGACCTTTGCTAGACATGATGTTATCTTTTGAAGACAGCTGGAACATCTGTCTTAAGTTATCAGGGACCTTTGACACCCAGGAGCTTTCAAAGCTGATAGTGTGTGATATCACTATGATATCAGCCAGCACACGTGGGTGCCTCCCTCCTGATCCCATGCACTCGTCTGTGTTGCGATTTCTCAAGAGATCCATGACTCAGCCTTCTTTCCCTGCTGGTAGTTTGATGACACAGAGGCTTGGAAGCCTTCAATAGTGAAAAGTGAGGCAAAGACAGCACAGAGAACACCTTACCTGCATCTACGGTCACCAAGTCATCCACCCATTCGTTGATGGGACACATTTTCCTTGTTTATTCATCTGCTACTCATGTAGCAGTAAAAGCTCCTCCTGCTTCCCTTGACGTTCCTTGCAAATGTTGACTCCAGGAGCTCTTTGGCTTTCCTAATGCCACAACTACAGGGCCCCACAATGCTTCAAAACTCTTCTTTCATAGCCCATTCCCATTTCTATCTTTTGTATATTGTTTTTTTTGCACTGGAGCTCAGTCATGGGTTACGTGCGTAGCTAAGCCAGTCTCCCAATACATTAACTTGCTTTCATGAGCAAAAAGATGAGCTGTTACTGTGCTAAGAGGAGGTTGACCTTAAAGACCTTAAAGACCTTAAAGACCTGACATGCTGAGTCTTTCAAGCCAAAGTAAACCACTCTCTGCTATTTTTGTCAGGGCTTTAACTTCCAAAATTTAATTACCTGAATTTAGAGATTTCCAGGTGTTAAGAGGGTAGTGACTCCAGACTGACCGGAAACGCACATATTGAGCTATGTGAAAAATCTCAGCCTTGCATGCAAAGTCTCCTGCAACACACTCACAGCATTGCTACAAGGACTGTTACATGTCCCACACAGTGGTTACAGCTTGGTTGCAGAAAAGATGTCCTCAGTGTTTCCTGCTTCCAATGCATTGAGCTCATCACATAGCAGGGCAGATGACAGAAACAAGGGCGTGGATCCGAGACCTGTGATTATTACCCGAGAGTGCAGGCGCAAAGCAACACATTTCTCAGGCTTGAAACCAAGGGGAAAAGAAGGCAGGAACTGAGGATGAGGAGGTCATATCTGTGGTGCAGATGAAGCAACAGGTATAGTAACGAGTAGAGAATCTGACTGAAAACCAAGTCTCAATTTTTTTTCCTGTTGTCACTATGTCTATGAAACCTGGAGGGCTTATGGGAATTGCACCTTCCACGAACACATGCACAATGGGAAATGTTCAAAAGCCTGAGCTGCCACAGGTGAAACAGGCTGGGCCCAATGAATTTCCCTTTCAGTTTGTTTTTACCCAAACCAATACCAAAATAAGAAGATATTTCAGAAAAAAAGTTATTATGTTGGTAGATCATTATGGCTGCACAACTGATGTTGCAAACAGTTGGAAAGGCCTGATCAGCCTTAACCCTCTCTCCTGACTCTTCCCTTATTAATAAGCCTTACTGCTTGAGTCTGATTGTGGGAATCAGTTAATTTTTTTTTTCCTACAGGATTCATTAACATTTATATTGAGTGTGCATCCAAAATACCCCACTCACACTAGGTCCTGCAAAAATACATGAAGCGCTGTCTATATTTGTGAGAGAACAGAGCAAAGAAATTATAGGTGGCCTTTACAACACAAGAAAATTACTCCTATGAGAACAGTTGCATGGCATATTCCTTTCATGACTCTCTTTCTAAACAATCAGTGTTTTCTTTAAGATATTAATTAGGGAATAAGTGGCACTGAAGTGCAGAAAGGAAAGGAAGAAAACTGGAGGATCCAAAAGCATGGAAGGGCTGAGATTGGATGCTGGAATATTGAATCAAAGAGCTAAGTAGAACAGTTAGAAGGAGGTACAGATGTCACAGGACAGAGGTTAAATATAAACAGCTTCGAGCCCCCAAATGTTGGAGACTATCACATTTTTGGGCCATCAAATAAGTGGGGCAGATGTTACTGGGTTTGATCTCATCCCAGGCTCTTTTTTGCTTTCAGAAAGGAGCTTGAAAGCCCTGGAAAAGGCTACAGTCTTGTTGACTGCAAGTTTCTTCCAAGCCACTGCCATTCTCAGTGCAGAACATCAAAATAATGAATTTGAAAATAGGTTTATAATGTCTTGGAGGCTGAGGCATCCAAGGAAGTAATCTATCAAAGAAATGCAATTGTTGCATGTGTTTTATAGGGAAAAAAGTTTCCACTAGACAAGCACATTTATTGTTTTAAAAATCCAGTGTCCTCTATTGTTGGTACCCAATCAACAACAACAACATAACAGCAAAGAAACCACCATTAGGAAAATACCTTCTCCTGGCCAATACAGTTACATAAATAAAAAGGTTAGCTATTGAATTGTGCTTTGGATAAACCCAAGTCCAGGCTATGGATTCTGGAAGAACACAAAGCATCTTTCTCTGTTAGAAGCACTAGCAAAGTGGAAGACACGGTCCACAATCCGCCTCCCAAAGCTTAAGTCTTACTGTGGCCCAACTTCCAAAGAATACCAGGATGCAGCATGGCTGTGGGGACATGGTTAAGCCTGATATCCATTAGTACTTGAGAGTCTGTGCTATCAGCTAGAATTGAATGAGTCAGACTTAAAGTAATCTCAGAAGCTATTCAAACAAGCAGTCCCACCCCAAAGAGCCTATCACTTCTGCAAAAGCAACAGCTTCTTTTCTGGTAGGATGCTTCACTGCTTCTTTATCACTCAGCTACTTCCTCTCTGTCCTCGGTATGCCACAGATTGCTAGAAGCAAAGAGAGCCTCTCTACTCCCCCACATTTGATCATCCCTAATTACCTTTCCCAACCCATTAAACAAAATCCTTTCTTTAGAAACCCGGGGGGTTTTGTGGTATCAGAATTGCTTCTCTGTTTCTGTCAAGCACGCACGAACACACAAAATGTTCTTACATCATTAAGATGCAAAACACATTGTTCCTGAGCAAGTGTTTTCAAAAGCAATGTTTCCAAAGCCAGCACTTCCTGAAGCCAGTGCTTCCTGTGGGGTCCCTAGGAAAAAAAAGGGTTTGTAGAGTTGATTTCTGCAAAGCCTGATGGTGCAGTCAAATGTGCACAATTATTGCTACATATTCCTGGCTTGGAAGCCTTCAATGTGCCATTCTCTTGCTGCAGTCTCTGCACCAGTTGCCTCTCTCAAACCACAACACGCCTCCCTCCTCCTCTCCTTGCACAGTAGCACAGCTGCAACTAAGCCCAAGAGTTCTGGAACTATCACAAGTCTGAGGTTGTAGAACCAGCATCATCAGTCGCATCCCCTGTGTGTGAATAACCTAGCACTATATTCCTGCTATACAAGGTGTTTAATGGTCAATAATTTACTGCATAGGCAGTAAAGTACATAAACGTATGTGTCAGAGTGTAAGGGGAAAGAGGGGCAAGGTGGAAAAAGAGCAAAAGAGGAAGAAGGGAGAACTACTGGAATTATGAGAAACCTGGGTCTGGTTCTTGTACAGGCTTCCTTGTGCACCCAGCAGCCATACTGCCTGCTTCTCAGATCCCAGCTTGTAAAGTGGGAAGCACACCCCGGCAAGGAGTTGCAAATACAAACACACACAAGACTGTGCGGAGTTGCACATCTCCAGCAGCAAGACTTGTAAACAGCTCAGGGAGGAAGGAACAGTATCTGTTCCTGTAAAATAGCATCAAGCATAAGCACTGAACAGGGTGAGGCAGCTGGGGCGGGGAAACAGACCAGACAGGAATGGGGAGATTCCTACCAGGAATGAGATTCCTGGTTCATTCAGGACTCTTGTCTATTATTGTTTCCTTCTTTCCCAATTCGTGTTTGGAGCAGGAAGAAAGGGGAAATGGTATGTAATTTGGAGCACGGTGCTCGATCCGGACGTACCAAATCTACCTTTGATAAGCCTGCTGAACTTTCTAAGTCTTTGCCTGCTCACCACTTCCCTCAGCCATGGATGGTATTTACAAGTGGCCTAGTGCTACTGTCAGGTGTCACACAGCAAGGTAAAACACCTTCTCCTTCAACCATGTGGTGTTTTTAAGACTTCACTAATCTAGAAGGTACATCTACTAATATTTCCTTCATTTCTTTGCCACCCCTTTCAGGCCAATATTTATTTCTTTTTTTGCTCATTCTCGATAATATTTTTCCTTACTTCTCTAGCTGTTTAATTTACTTATCTTTTTTATTAAGGAGGAAATCCTAATTAATGCCCTCCTGGGATTTCAAAATAACTCATTTGAAGCAGGTTAACAGCAACCCAATGGCAAATCTTAGTACTTGAAGTTTGTCACTCAAATGGAAAGCAAAGATTGAGAACATCATTTTGGCAAATAGCTAATACATAAAATGATGAGGAGGTGTATGTGATATACAAAACTATGCTGAATTAGGTTTCTGCAGGCAAACCCAAGGAAGGCCTTTTTCAATCATCGCACAAGCATTTTTTGCTTTCCTCATCCAACACAAGTCAGTGATTGGGAAACGCTCATACCAGGGGAGACACCTGAAGCCAGACAATCATTAAGCATGACACTGGGCGTGCCCTCATTAGAGTGCTGAGGTGTGTGAGAGCCCCACGTAGAGAAAGATAAAAGATAGCAGTTTATTTGTAAAACAGCGGAGCCCTCGCCGCAGTCCTTGTCTAAAGCTTCCAACAGGGATGGTCAGGCGAGTGCTCGGGCTCCACAAGCAACCTTCTCCATCCCCCTCTCACCACCACACCGTGCTGTAAAGCCAGCCTTTTTCTAGTCACTACAACACTTTCTCCTAATGATCACTTCAAGATCCAGAAGTAGGACACTGCAAGACAGACAGTAAGCTCCCAGTCAGAACAGATATCACAGACAGACAACTTTTAAGATTTGGGCTCTTTTGGTGAAAGTACACTTTTAATTTCGTGGTTCATTCTTTAGCATGTTACATGCCAACAGTTCTACAAAATGTTCACGTATGTGAGAAGCGCTGCTTCAAAGAGAACAGCTTGAGAAAACAGTAAGTAAACTGACTTGGATTTTAAGCAGTCCAAGGCTGGAGAGCAGGCATCAGTGAAGTGCAGGGATCAGCTAAGACAACCTTGCAGAAATGTAAACATCAAGAAAAGACAGCTTCCTCCACCTACGTATTTTTGTTGTTATACTTGTACAGCAACAAATCACACTTTAAAAATTACTCCACACGCACCTGAAGCTGGCAGAACGGCTTTCCATTTGTGATTAATAGTCAACTCCACCACTGCTTAAGCTTTAGAAGGAAGCTACTACATATGTTTGTTGTGTTTGATATGAACTAGAGGCTGTCAGTCCATGGGACCAACAGCATTTGCATGAGCATTCCCAACTCTCTCTGCAGTTTAGGAAAGACAAAAACAGCGTTAGGTCCTAGGATTACAAAACTTAACACACAAGCCTAATTCATACAACCTGTTCAATGGGCACTAAGACCGCCATAAAACTAGCTTAATAAGTAATGTTGCAACTACCTATTTGTTTTCAATACTGAGGCAATTAGGATAAACAATTAAACCTTACCTTAATTCCTTTAGTGATTCCATTTTTCTTAGCTATTCCACTTTTTAAGAGATTATTCTGTTTCTGGTGATGATGATGATGTAGATGTCCATTGCAGACAGCACTGGGATTAGCCATCTGTTTAAATTAGTCAGATTCTCAGTTCTTAAGGGTGTCTCAGGTCTTTCTACTGTAAAAAAGACAGTGGGATGAGAAGATAAAGTTCTTGGTTAAGGCCTGAAAGGTATCCAACTGGTCTGTCAGGATTTTCCAGGATGAGAGGAGGAACTATCTTTTGCAATATCTTCGAAACGTAAAACTTTCTTTCATACACCTTCAGCCCCAGCAAGCTAGAATGTGAAATACATAGCAGGAGGTGTGCTCTTAAAATCTCTGAAAAATACGGCTCATTGCTGGCTCTTGCATGAACACGGCTTCTGTGAGTCAACACGGCTGCTGCGGCTATCAAGAAGTGGGTGGATTCAGAGGCGGAGACACTTAAAGATACATTACCTCTTAAATACCTCCCAGGGAGAAACATCGTGTTTCTTTTCTCGAAACTACACTCAATGTAGAGCGATGTTGCTCCATTTAAACTGCCAAAATGTTTTGGAAATTTTAACAGAGTAATCTTTAAAATTACATGGTTCATCTTGCTAAGAGTATATTAGCTGAAAAAAGGAGTATTGCACTCAGTAGAGCAGAAACATTTTTTAAAAAATTTCTTATAATCTCTTCTTATATAAGTAGCATGACAGACACAACATTAATTCTGCAAAGAAATAGAAAGCATCTGAGTACTAAAATGAAAATTTATAAAGAGCGAGATCCTACAGACACAAGCACAAGTATTCACTAGAGTGCACTGTCCCTTTGAACTCAGTTTGGCCAGTAGTAGGATAAATGGCATGCTATTATAATTAATGAGAAACAAAGTTTTATAAAGTTGATTAATTTAGTTTCAAAATGAGTCAGGCTTTAATCACATGTGAAACTACTAAGGAGGATTAACACACATCCCTTCTTTTAAGAAAAAAATGTTTTGGTTGTGGAAATACATATATCATCTTTGCTGAACCAAATTCTCATATTTCAGATTTTAGTGACAAAATGTAAAAGTAGAAACATCTCTGGTAACATTTAATAGAATCCCTTCCTCCCAAAATAATTAAAATTAGTGTGGAGACAGATGAAAGGAAAGCTGTATTATAATATCAATTTTGGAAAAGAGTTAGGATGAAAAGATGGAAGAATAAAAATACTTGAAGTGCTTTAGTTAGAAAAAATTACTATGTCATCCTGGCAATGAAAAGTAAGTCATATACAGAAAGAGCAGCCTAGAACTTGAGTATGTGGAACACAGGAGATTAAATGTTAAATGAACCCTTATGGAAATACCCAGGGGAACTCACTGCATTGGTTTTGAAAACTTATCTTAGACACATATGAAATGGCTAAAATGTATTTTGTTCTTCGAAGTGATTTGCAAAGTGTCATATCTTCAGTGTGCTGGAAAACTTTTGGTTCCTGCTTAAGAGAAATCTAAACTTAAATTAATAAGACACTACTAGGTTGGTTGAAGAAAATAAGCCCTTAACTGACTAAAATGACACAAATAGTAAAACACCAACATGTTTTGCTTCACAATTACACAAGATTCACCATCAGAATTCAGATTTCCTAGGTTTTATCTTTTTGGTGCTTTTCCTAGGCAAGAATACCTCATTTCTGTATAAATCAGTCTTGTTTAGGCTTCATTAAGGCATCTGTAAGGATATCTCAATGACAAATGAATTGTGAATATAATAATGTGAATAATAGTGACAAAATAAATTGTTCATCCTAAGTGGCTAAGAGTTCATTTTTGGGAAGAAAAGAGGAAACAGAGATCAGGATAAGCCTGCAGGAGGAATGGTTAGCAATACCTCCCTGCATACCTATCGCCTATGGGATGCTGATAAATGGAACTAAGTAATCTAAGGCATTCTCTCTGCACCTGGCAACCCTCTCCCATCAAGAAGATTTCTTCATTTGGGAATGATGTCCTTGATTGTCACAGCAAATCGAACATTTGTAAAACAGACAATCTGCTCAATCAGTTACTGATCATCTTCCCCATATTGTGATGAAGGCAAGACAAGAACACTTACCAAAGTACTGCAATTTCCCTTAGCAGCTTCCCGTGTCCCAGCTAGCACCTCTGCCAGGTACTCTTCCCAACAGGCTCAGCACCTTCCAGGGCACAAAGTGATATAATTAACATCTCATATGTGTCTTTTTTTTTTTTTCCCCCCAATTAGGTTCATGAGGGAGGTGGAATCTCCAATTAGGTAACAGTTCAGATAATGCAAATTCTGTTGCTACTTCCAGGCTCTAGGTTTACACTTGTTAATGAAATACCAGTTACCCCATGAAATACCAGTTTCCTTATATGAATAAAATAGTCAATTAAATATATTAATTTTAGTTTTCAATGTCCATAGTATTTAAGATCACAAAGAAATAGCACTTAAAAAAATACCACATTAAAATATGAGTTTAAGTGAGCAATTAAAAAAAAAACCTCAGAGAAGAGCTGCCCATTCAGACACCTGTTAACCATGATCTAAAAGCCAGTGCTCACAAAACAAATACCACTAGGAGTTCAGTAAAATTCCTGCCCCGATCCTAGTCAGAGCAAAAGATTTATGGCAGGGATGAGTCTGGCCAAATACACAGAAATGATCTGTAAACAGAATGTGGTATTTCTCCTGCAGA
>VZRJ01005001.1:914541-1010619 GCA_013397565.1 Ptilonorhynchus violaceus | reverse complement strand
AAAAACAGTTGTTTTTTCTCCGCAAAAAAAAAAAAAAAAAAAAAAAAGAATTGTGTCCTTCAGAACTCCGTTTTACTCAAAATCATCTCACCTATTGCTCAGGCTTCTATATACATATCTATCATGTTACCAGCTACTTACACCTAAATCTGTTACTCAAAGATATGAGGATCTGTGCTGCCTGGACACTGGAGGAAGGACTCAATAATAGCGTACTTTTCAACACCAAAACCACCACCAGCAACATCCTACTTTTATCATTCTGGGAAGTGGGAGGAAAAAATTTGCTGTGCTGACTGAACTGTGTGTATTTAACTGCAGGGGACACCAATCCTACTAAGATTATATGTGCACTTCTCTTTAGTGGCTTGGGTACTGGTCACCCTTTGTACATTGGCAAGAAGATGGTGAATTCCTAAGGTTACCAGCAGGCCACACACCATGTTCTACAAAAATGCTAGTAAAGTTTGCAAGACATGACTACAATTGCTATGAATCCGTAAGAAAGCCACCAATGAATTCCCAGGTTCTAGGTTTTATTCCTTGCTTTGCCATCATCCTGTTAACGTCATTGGATTTTCACTAACTCACCTATTGAAATCAGGATAAAAGTTCTTAAATCTTTTTTAAATGCTCTGAGATAAATTGCCGAGGAGTGTGGTGCAAAAGTGGAGTAAAATATATGCAGTTAATTAGCTGAGGTTTAACAACAGAGCAGAGAGAAAAAGGATGGGTAGGGCTCTGCCTAAGCAGTCTCTCAGTGTTTGAAGAAAATCACTTTTCTGGTATGCACTCCCATTGCTACATAGGACAGGTTAAAAGGCTGAACTCTGCTGATGCACTCAAGAAATGGGGACAAAAACATCTAACCTTCTATTAGTCTTTTAGCCCAGTCAGACATGTGGTGTCATTGGAGTGGTCACAATGTCCCCATTTATAGCAATGCTGGCTCCACAGTGCCCCCGTTTATAATAGCAGTACTGGATTACCTACCAATAAAAAAAGGTAAATGTTGCAAGAAAGCATGAGAGCTCATCCCAGAACACTGTCATGTCATAAGCCAGAAGGATTTCGTAGGATTCTTGCTCGTCACAGAGAACACTTAGTCACGGCACAGTTGTGAAATGGTCTTGCAATCTAATTGCAAGATCTTGATAATTTCAGTTCACGATAGATTCACATTTACATACCACATGAAACAATAAGGACCTAAACAAAGACACCAGGTAGCTTTGTGCTTTGTGCTTGTTTTGAGTGGGCAGACACCAAGGTCAAACAGGAGCTAAAAGAAATGGGAACCCAAGTGTATTTCTTTGTAAAAAGTCAAGACTCTAATAATGTTTAAATTGGCAGCAGAGCATGCCAGTAGTGGAGTACATAGTACAAAATCGTTCTTGTTCTCACAATCACTTCTCTTTACAACAGAAATCCACTTTATAAATTCTGTGTACCATTGATGACTTTTATTTATATTTGATACATTTGGACACACGGATGTCAGAGGCAATTCCCACCTCGGATAAGTAAATGACTTCATGAACAGATAGGGAGACACTAGAACAACAAAGGAACATAAGCAAGTACCAGCCATCAGCTGGTGAGTTATCCCCAGGGGTGGCTTTCAAGATTCATCCACATTTCACCAGTGCTGGCTGTAGCCTAAATTTCCCAAATGTTCTCCTGGAAGAACCCCTGATCTATGTTTGCGTCTTTAAATCCTACCTAGCCAACACATACGTGGGAACGAGTAGGGATATGCCACTGCACCCAGGTGTAAACTGCACACCAATGCTGAAAGAGCCCCTCAAGTGCCCTTGCACAACTTGAAGGATATACAAAATGCTTGGATATTGGTCAGGGAATAATCCAGAGCAACTCAGAACCATGGCCCGGGTGGACGCACGCAACCAGCGTTGCAACAGGGCAGGGCATGGTATGACAGGCAGGGCTCCTCCGTGTCTGGCAGGTCCACGCATCCCCTGCAGAGCCCTGGGGCTGCCCAGCTGCCTCCTGACACCTCTGCATCTCCTTGTTCTTCACGGTGCACAGTGAGATGACAAGACAATGGCTGAAAGCCTTCGGCATATAAAGCTGCCATCAGCCGGGCTTCTTAAGCAACATTACCAGAACCAGTTTTCCGGCTGTATCCAGATGTCAGTAAGCTGAGAATACTCATAACATTAGGAATTTGTTGGGATTTTCTACCCGATACATATCTGATATATCTGATTGATATATGATACACAAATCCAATTAGGAATCTGTACCTAACCTGAGGACATTTGTAGCACCTGAGACTTTCATCTCCTTGCAAGGATTAAGGCTTCATAAACTGCACAACTGGTACAGTTCTGTCCTTATCTTATGATACAAAAATAAAATATATCTGACTAGAACATCATGATCAGACAAAACCAACATTAATACAAAAAAATCGCACCAAGACACAAAGAATAACTGTACAGCGACCAAGAGCCTGCTGCAAAAATCCAGCAGCAAGCACAAGTAAGCCTAGTGTACCTTCTGCTCTATCTTCTTCCAATTACAAGCCTCATGCTATCACTACATTCTTACCTGGAAGTTTATCATAAAGTTGAATCTGCAATTCTTAGTACTTAAACAAAAAACTTAACTCAGGTAGCTAGAGCCAGTGAAGCCAAGAGAACTACTCAGCCAAGCCAACAGCTAAAAAAACCAACTTTACAAGCACCAGGTAGAGGCAACATCTCTTTCCTGGGACATTTCTCTACTGACCTCTTTCAGCAGTGATGTGATCCAAAGCCATGTAACTCCTAGAGCTGTCCAAGGCAGATTTCAGGCTACTTTTTCGAGACCTCTTCCAGTCAGGCTGATTTGTTTGCTGAGCTTCGTAATTTGCACTGAGCCAGTGTGGTATTGTCATTCCAGTGGACATGATGAATGGAGCAGGGACTCTGTGCCATCTGTTCCTTCTCTGTGTCATCACCATGTCCATTCAGACAAGTTGTTCTTCGCTACAAACATCTGGAACATTAAGACAACTGATACTTAACCAGGTAAACAAATCTTCTTAGTATTACTGATAAAACGGAACAAAACAGACATAGCTTTAACCTATGCTTAATGAAGAAATTTCAGTCTCTGAATAGGAAATTATGAAGTGATTCCACACAAAACTTAAGTTATTGTTTATTGTTCTTGTAATGTAATTTTTCAGTGCTTCCAGAAGCATGAGATTTATACAGGCCCAGATGAGAATTAGTAATGCTTCTTAGCTGGAGGGAAAAAAAAAAGGTAGCATTGCAAAATACCCCATTTTTTAATCTAACAAGTGGCCCTGTTTTGCAATTCTTACTCATTCAATGAAGCACTTCATTGAATTAGACCCTATGAGGTCAATAGCCCTACTCATGCTAGTAGCAGTTATGCTTCAAAACCTTTTTATTAGCATTACTAAATTTAGTGACATGATACAGTAAATTATTTGCCTTCCCCATTGCCAGTGAACAAATCATTTCAAGACATGCCACAGAATTAGATTTTTGTGTTGAATGTTACTCCATACATGGGCTCTCTGTAGCGTTATTTCCTTTTGTCACTGCCTACAGTTTCATTATTCATCATTTCAGTTTTGTGCATCCTATTTCTTAGGAAAATACAGGTTGAGAGAGAAAAAAAAAAAAAAAAAACTCCGAGCCCTGTGTTTATTGCCAGTTATGGTAAAGAAGTGGTAGCTGGGTTGCGTTATAAAAACAAAATATTTTTACTTGTGCAGAATTTCTTTTGACTATTGAGAGTTTTGCTCCACCTAGGCTTGGCAAAAATAGTTGCAATTCTGTTTTAAGCAGACTAAACTGCAATTCTTTCTCAATTTTATGCCTCACTGAAGTCAATGGAGCTCTGAAGAGGCACCAAGTGTCAGATGGGAGATTGAAAGGGGGAATGGGAATTTAGAAATTCATTCTAGAAATTGTTGGAAGTGCAAATGGAGGAAGGGCAACACGACAAAATTATCCCAAGAATTTTTAAAAATCCATGCAATTCTGAGACAGATGTTTTTTGAAGTTAAGACTTATATTTATCATTTTGACAACAAAATAAAATGTTATTCCTTACTTGAAGTAATTTGTATTTAAGATTCAGTGCAAAAGTCTGAAACACCCTGCATTTGCTACAGAAGCTTTAGGAACACACTTCGGTATTCCAGAAACAGTGCCACGTTTCAGGAGCTACAGCTCCAAGAGTTCAGCTCAAGGCTGGTACATATACCAGAGAATAAAATCAGTTGATGTTTTCCCAGAGCAGCAGGTCCTATTCAACACATTAGTTTCAGTCAGAAAAGATTTTCATTAAACCCAGTCATGTTTAGGATTGGAGTCTTTCAACTCTCATGCCAAGACACTAGAAAACTAAAGTTTCTTTCTTGTGATATTTGTTCGTTTTTCTATTCCATGTAATCTCTCATTTTAATATTACGCAAGGTAAGCTTGTCAGACCTCACTAAAAGAATTGGCATCAAACGTTCCTATTTTCCAGTCTCTATAGTTCTCTTTTGAAACAAACCCCTATGTCAAATAAAGCAGCATATTTCATATCACTGGAGAAGAGTAGGCAAGTTGGGCCTTAGAGTACTTTTAGGCAGGTGTTGTTCCACTCTCCAGCTTTTCATCCTTCAGCCTGGGAGGCAACTATTCCAGCTACATTTGCTATTGCTTGCAGTGGATTTCAAAGCAACCTTTTCCACACTTGAGACTAACCCGGGACAGAGGTCCTGTGTTGCTTTTGCAATGCTGCTACAATTTCAAGCCATTAAGTGATCAGCTACAACTTGCTCTGAGACGAGTGCATGTCCTTCAGCTCCAGCACTTTCACCATAGCCAACAGACACCGGACACAGTCTCTTACCTGGAGCAGCTCTTTTCCTCACCTGCTATGCACTGCGCTGGCCAACAGCAGCCTGATGTCACAGAGATACTGCAGCATTACAGTTTCTTTGCATAAGGTTTCCTTCTCTTTCTTTTATGTGCAAAAAATGGAACAGAGTTGACTCAAGACATGTGACTGAGATAGGCAAAAACTAAACACTCAGCAGTAAAGGCTTTGTCAAGGCTTCCCCTGCATGAGCTGGTTCCCTGCTGTGCTCATCCACAGGATAGACCTATTCCTAGTATCACCCAGCCCCTTGGACTGTGCCACAACCCTGGGGGCCTGGCTGGATCCCCCACCCCAGCCTCCCCACAGTGCCATGCCCTCACCATGGCAAAGGCAGTGCTGGTGGAAGGTCTTCACCGGGCCCAGCTGATGGTCCAGAGCTTCAGCCCATCCCCTTTGCTGTGGGGCCTGGCTGCTGTACTCCTGCCAGTCTGTGCAGGACAGGGGAGCATCACCCCCAGCAGGTTGGGGGAGAGTTTAATAGACTGTTTTCATTGAAATAAGGTGTACAGAGGAAAGGAGCGGAGCAGGGTTTGAGAACTGTTGGGAGAAATTCTCGAGATCGAGGTTTACTATTGTACTTCTGTGAAAAAAATACCAGGACAAAGCCTTTTTGCCTCCTTTCCTTCCCACAGCAACTGCCATGCTTCAAACTCCAACCTTTGCCAGTCCTAGCAGCCAATTTAGCTCCTAAGATTTCTCATCCTGGTAACAGAGACAGCTGAGCCATGGCCCTTTGACTGCTCCCGCTGCCCTGGGTGACCTCTTTTGTCTGATGTGTAAGGCAGTGTAAGGAAAGAACAGACCTGGCAGAAGCATTTGTTCATGGGAGCCAGTTTCTGTAGCCCTGGGAGCCAACTGACAGCAACACATGAGGAGAGGACATGCTACTCCTCGTCATGGAAGAGTTTCAGAATATGATACTGTTTTTAAGCTTTTAAAACAGGGTGAAGATTACATCTTTATCACCAGATTTCTGAGACCAGGAGACACTGCCAATCATTAGATTCAAGATTAGAATAATTTAGTTCAAGATTAGTACAATTTTACTCAGACAGTGTAGTATTCTCCTAGATCAAAGCCGGGTGCTCTATTAGTGATCTGAGTTTGACTGAAGGATCTCTCAGGAAAATTCTCTGATGTAACTAGAATTGCTCAACAATGGAAAATGTAATACTTTTGCAACACGTTCAGAATTACCCAGGTCCAGATTTTGACGTTTAAGACAAAGGAATAAACACACACACAATCAGCAGTTCTGTATAAAAACAAAATCTAGAGAGGAAACCAAAAAATCCTGGGATTACTCTGCAGTGAGTCATGGCCTTCTCCTCAAGAAGACACACGTGCCTCTACACGGCTTTGCTGGCTTCTGACACTCTGTCCAGATTAAGATTTACCCCTGGGTCTATCTAGGCCTAGTTTATATTTGCTTGTATTCTTACTAGCTTAATTCACTATCTTACCAAAACTTGATAAGAAGGTTAGATACCCACCCTGACACCAAGCACAAGAAGTTTCAGACAAAACTCATCTTCCACATTATGCTTAGGGAAATACTTAAATTAACTTCAGGAAGTGGTGTAATTAAAGATAAATCCCAGATTTCATATAGTATAAAACAGCAAGAAAACCATCCACAGATTTCCTCTTTTCAACATAAGCTTAATTAGAATTGTCAGTGGACTTCACAAGAACTCAAACCAGTGTTCACCATCATGACCTTTTGGTAACACGGTACACCTCTAACTTAAGTCTTTTTAACAAGCTAGTCACTCCCAGAACACCAAAGCTTTTCCTGCAAACATCCCCGCCTTCCTACAGCTCCATACACACTTTGGATATTTCCAATCAAATCAATACAGCTGTTCACAGTGTAAAGTTAATGCTGAGAATAATTGTTTATAAAATACAGCAAAATTCCCGACCATTCTTATAAAATTTCTCAGACTGTGATTATTAAATGTGCTTACAGTTTGGATTCTAAGGAGTCTTCTTTCCAGGGTTGTCGTGGCCTTGCTAAGACCTCACAGTGTACCTCTGTTGCTCAGCACCACCGTCCATAAAATACAAGTTATTTTGCAATCTCCTAATGGTATGAGATAGGTAATTATTACTGAGTAATAATTCCCAGTAAAAAGCAAAAACTTTTGGGTTAACAGTAGCTGATGTGGCAACAAAAGTCAGGATACTGCCTTGTGTAGACTTTGTTCAGCCCTCACAGCATATGTGATAATGTTTGATCTGTATTTTATCAGATACTGGTGTTTCCCAAATCATTCATCAGGGCTATGAAGGCTTTCTAGTCAGTGCAAAGCTGGTTCTCTTAAATATGTATTTACTGGACTCACATTTGAGCTAGACACTGGGAGAGGATTCTCTTCCCACACTCAGCATTCCAACTGGCACAGTTTTATCAATAGTGTAAGGGCATCTAATGTTTTTTCCTGTAGCCCCAGCTCCTGGAGCAATGGGACTTTGTGAGATTAGTCCCTTGTTGGTTGTTGGTGGGCTGTTTTGTTTTTTTCTTTTTTTTTTTTTTTTTAAATTAAGGAGAGAGTAGAGGAACACTTCAGATAGTGCTTTTTCTACTTTCTTATGGTCCTCTACAGGCACAAAGACAAAACCACGGTATCTGAATGCAAGCTGAGATTTTCAGTTGATAAATAGCTGTGGGAACTAGGCTTCAAGATAAACCACCAATGTAGTGAGACCCATGTTGAACCTGAAGCCTTGGTAATTCTGGCTCTGCAGCATTTTGTGATTTTATTATCCTCCGAGACTGAGTTTCAGTGCTTCTTCCAATAAAATCAAGTTAATAAATTGCATTTTTAATTTTCAACTGACCTTCTACACTTGAACTTTATTTTCAGAGCTTAGTTACAGATAAGAAGCAGTTCACATTATTATTTCTGCTGCCCAGGGAATGAATAATCATATTTCATAGATTTTTTCTATGTTTCAATATTTCTTTTGGGTCAAACCCAAAATTGTTTAGCATGTTTTTCCTAAACACTTAAACCCATTCTAGTTGCCTTTATTTCTTTCTTACCTGTCTCTAGAGGGAGAAGATCCTCTAACTGATGGTCCATTTTCATAGTGGGAGACAGAAGTTCAAATTTATTCCCTGCCAGATTCGTAACAGAGATTCTCAGCCCCTTTCTGCACCAGGGACTTAAATCGCCAAATTCCCTGCCTTTCTTTCACTCTCCCACCCTACAGCCAAACAAAATTTTATTCACGTTTCTTTAGGGAAAATTTTTCAGTGAAACAGATGTAGAAGAATACAGAAATAAGAACTGGATTGGGAAAATAATTCAGAACTTCCTGAACCTTTTTTTCCCTCAGAGCTTTCAATTTTTAGCAGTTTATAGCATGGGCATTTTAAAAAATATACATATAACATATTTTAAAATCATTATAAATGATGAGTCACATGGGTCACCCAGTAATAATTAATGGGTCACAGTGAAGTGTTGAGTGCACTTCACTGTGACCCATTAACAACGGACTCAAATGAACCACTGAAATAATACATTGCAAGGTGTAGGCTCTTG
Source organism: Ptilonorhynchus violaceus (assembly GCA_013397565.1). Taxonomy (NCBI): domain Eukaryota; kingdom Metazoa; phylum Chordata; class Aves; order Passeriformes; family Ptilonorhynchidae; genus Ptilonorhynchus; species Ptilonorhynchus violaceus. Next base: position 1,002,151 of record VZRJ01005001.1, on the reverse strand, counting down.
GCTGCAGCTGTCCTGGGGCTCGCCCTTAGCAGCTTCAGCTTCATAAGCAGTAGGATTAATGTCAAACAGATCTCAGTGTGGCACAAGCATTAACCAAAATCTGGAAGTGCACCAGGTATAGCTATTCCACCCATTTCAGTCCTTTGTCAGCTGCTGGGATAGACCTCCAAAAGTAGAACAAACATTAAGTGGTGCTTTTCTTGGGACACTACATGGAGTGAAGACATTAGCCTAAAGATATATTTTGTGTTCATTAGCTTCTAACTGTTCCCAAGAACCTTCTTACCTAGTAAGATGACATAGATGTGAAGGATCATTGTCATGTTTAGAAAAAACTTGCTATGTAAAGGCAGAGGAATAAAGGACCTTAAAGCTGCTTGGATGAATGAACCTGTGCTGACCTCCCATGGCTGGGAATGTGTATGAAATACAGCCCTGCAATTATCTGTGCTTCCTTAAGAGCTCCAGTGCTCTAATTAAAGTGATGTTGCCGTGACAAGAAAGAAGCGTTTTTGAGCTGGACACCAAGTGATTTGTAAGGGAGTACTGGGATTATTTTTGCTTTGCATCATCATTCTCTTTTGAAAACATAGTGAAAATGTATACGAGCCAAGGGCTCACACACACAAAAAAGAAGTTATTTTCAATGCGAAGTTGGTTTTTCTGCCTCTCAGCTGTTCGGAAATTTCACAAAAAGGTTTTATTAAAACACTTGTCCACCTTATTTCTTCTTTTTTTTGTAAGGCAGAAAACAAAAACTCATGAGCATGAAAAACTACTGTCACAATTTTCATGGCTGCTGAGTTCACAATACACTAGAAAAGACCCAACTCCTGGGGCTGCTAAGCTGGGAGAAGCACTTGAACTTAAATCATTGTCAGTATGGAAAAAACTGCCTTGTGTGGAATGGGCCCACCTGGGCCACCAGAAAGGGCAGGGGACAAGGCAGAAGCCAATTTCATTCTGACAAGACTTTTCCCCAAGGGTTTGTCCCTCAGGCAAACTCTGAGAATTTCTAGAGCTTTATCTTTTGCCACTCCTTTTAAGGAGTCTTATGGGCAGCAACTTTCAGCCTCTTATATGGAAATATCACTCTATTAATAAACCAAACATGAGGGGAGAACTTGCCTCTTGTCCAGACCACCAGATCCTCTTGTACTTCTGGTGGCATCCAGAACTCGTGAGAGTGCTCAGAACCAACACTGAGCCACTGGGAGCAGCGTACTTGAATACTGACATGTGACCAGGTCACTTCTGTGCCCCATCTCCACTCCACATTCAACGCCCCACAACTACATCACAAGGAAACTGGGAGCCCTCTCACTTTCTCACGTTGAGTTAAATGTGGATGTTAAGCACCCTTTCCTCCTGCCAGCTGGGTTTTCATAGAATATAGCACCAGTACAATTCAAAATTAAAAGAGGAAAAAACCTCAACCCTTGAAAATTCCTTGGTCTTAAAGTTGAGTCCGGAATAATTCAATTCAAAGGAAAGATTCCCATTTGTTTTGGTAGGCTCTGAATCAGGTTCTTGAAGCTCAAAAGCACAGATGGGAAAGTGAAACCAGCTACAGAATTTCCACCTTGTTGGACGGCCTGACTTTTCACCATTTTATTTTGTCCTACTTTGGAAAAAAAATCATAATCTTGAAATACTGAAATGTCTTTGGTAATTTAATATTAAACCTGAAAATACAGCATAATAGTCTGTCAAAATAAAAATAAATGAGCAAGACAGAAGTAAATAAGAAAATGCAAGCAAAATAAATTCATTGATTTTTTCCCAAACATTTGCAAACATATCTGTCAATAGTAGAGTTGGGATGGAAATAGCCTTGCAAAAAATTATTTTGATGAAATTACATTTTTCTAAAGTAAATGCAAAACTTGGCACAGAAGCCCTGATACCCTAGACATTGCCAGAAAGCCTTTCCCAAATTATAGAGGTTCAGTTCCTCTACAGGGAGGTGGCAAGGAGGGTTTTATGCCAACTTCTTTTTGATAACACATTAAGAGACTGTTTCAGTATTTGGTTTAAATTAGAAAAGCCTCATTGCTGCACAACCCGACTGTATATGAAGACAGAAAATTTAAAGGCTGAACTTGCCAGACAGGACCTGAATCCTGCTGAAAAGCTTTTGCAATTACAGCTACCCAGAGCCTGATACTGAACAAAACACTTTTGCTCAAAAGCACCTCGAGCCTTAAGTGGTCAGGGAGGAAAACCCATCCATTGAGGAAAGACCCCCAGCAAAGTCACGGCATCCTCTCAACACCTATTTCCACCTTGTTCAAGGGGTTTTATTCTGTCAGAGAAGTGGACTTTGTCAAAATGAAGAGCTGTGTCAGAGACTATTGTAGCAAGCTGTAATATCACTGCTTGTGAGATTTAAACTCAAGCAGGTGTGATTCCATATAAGAAAGAGGATGGAATAAAGTGGCCATGAGAGATCACGCTCTTTTCTTGTACTACTCACATTTTTGAGAGGCGATCATGTTATGTGCTAAAAAACTGAGTGAGAGCACAGAACAGCAATTGGGGAAGTCTAAAGTTGACACTCATTTGCAGGTGAAGAAGCAGAATTTGTGAATGATTCAACAATTCCTTTTGCCAGAGAATTTTTAAAAAGTGGTGCCCTGGTGGCACCTGCAGACCTGCTGCTGCACAGACAGCAAGCACTGGTGGCTAGGAAGCCTTGAACTATAGCCTGCTCTCACACAGATTCATGTCAACATCCAAAAATACATCCATTTAATTTCTTACTTGGTTTGGATTGTGCCAGTTGGATGGTGGGTTAATGTTGAGTGTTATGATTTAGGACTAGAAAGTCAAGTGTATATCTTCAAGTACTGAAGTGTCCTTAAATTGAGAATGATTTGTACAATTAAGAAAAAAATTACTAAATGTCTTGGGCCAAATAATTGCTTGATTGAATGACTTTTACAGAAAACTGTGCAGAAAGTATGATTCACAATTCATTTTCTGGGACAATCACAAAATTAGCAGAAAAATGGGCCAATTTTTAAGAAACTTGATTACGTTGAAGAGCATTATGCTAAATCCAACTTCTGCTTACTTGAATTTTGGTTTCTGAACTGCCATTGTTAGCACAGATGAATGCTATTGCCAGAGTGGCTCTGATCAGATCTATACCTAAAACTTTTTGAAAGAAGAAGATAAATTTTGTTTTACCAGTAAGTGGAGGCAGTAAAACTAAATTCACAGTTAGCAGAAGATTTGTCAGAATGCTGGGGCAGCAGGCTTTTCTAATCTATACTGGTAAATACCAGACACTTGTGAACTTCTTTTATGTCTTTAGTAAACAGAAAAGTCTTGCTGGTAATATATTTTCTAGAAATATATGAGAGTATTTGAGCTGAACATTTCATGCACTTTGTTGACCTCAAAGTTATGACCAACCTTTGCAATAATTAAAGTGAGACTGTGCTACAAAGTATCTAAAATAACCCAGTATAACTTCTTTAAGAGTATGGTCAGGAAATTCTGGGTGCAGTGGGAATGAAGGAAATAACTTTTTTTTACATTGATATACAGACTTTTTTTCCTTTGTACAGTGAAATGAAGAAGTTGAGTGGCACAGGAATAGAGCCAAAATCCTCACCTATTAATTAATGCGTAACAGAGAAGAGAATTAAACAAGAATCATGGGAAATGGAGTTTGTCTATTTAAGTGCAGGAAACTAGCAAATTTCAGGCTGCCACTCTGAGGTGGAAGGATAAATTGTGCAGATACCAAATACTGGTCCTAAGTTAATCGCATCTGCTTCAGTGGAGAGCAGGTGACAGTGACACAGGAAGCTCACAGCTGGATAAGCACTTTAAAAGTCACTAAATCTGAGCAGGTACATCTGGGAAGGAGAATAGCAGAATGCCACCTGAGTGAATCAGGTTGAAATATGCAAGTGAGTAACAATCAGGAAAGGAAGGAACATTGCTTGCCTATGGGAAGAGATGAATTACGTCCAATATACAAATTCTGCTATGAGTATCGGAATCTCCATACCAGCATAATTTAGGAATGCTGCAGCTAAAACAATTCATTCATTGCTCAAGATGCTGTGTTTAGCTGGGGTAATTAGCACACACAAGGTCATAGGAGGGGTATTTTTAAGCAAAACAAAACAAAAGCAGTGTCAGAGTCCTTCAGTTTCACCGTGAGATGTGTCAACCTTAGGCAGATGTATAGCACTGATCTTATAAACTGAAGTGTCTTGCTTTCGCTTTGCTTTACCACAGGAAAACAAAGGTGTATTACTTACCCCGAGGTAAAGAAAGAAAAGAAAGAAAGAAAGAAAGAAGCTGCTTCAGCCCTAGCGACAAGTAGTCAGTTTAATTTATTGTAAGAGAAGCAGGAAGGCTGTGCCTAGATAAGAATACAGGCCTGGCCTCACATACTTAGCCAGAGGCAAGCACCTGAAGTGTCACCTTCCCCCTCCGTATTTGCAGTGACATAATCCACACTTGTTAGCTTGCTCTAACAAGCTCATCTGTCTTGAGCAACGAAGGTAAAACCTTCTTCTATCTTGGTTTTGCGGTCAAAGGCAAAGCTTGGAGAAGATTATGAACAGAATCAAACATTCAGAACTCCCAGGAAACAGTTCTGTTCTATTAAAAAAATTGGTTTGTTTTTGCTCCCAAATTTCTAAGAGTTTTTCTTTAGCTTTCAGTAAACATAAAGCACCCATCATCATGTCTGTCAAAGCTCTTTTACCTTTCCCTTGCCTTCAACACAAACCAATACATCAATTCCGGTATCCCACGCCAGATTGCCATGAGAATGAAGTTATTTATGTAGGATAAAAGTTGTACCTTCCTCTGACATTAAGGATCAGTCCTTCCTCCCCAGGAGCCTCTGGAAGTGAATACCCCCAAAGACCAGCAGTCAGCAATTTCAAAACCAGGTCATTTAAATTAAAGGGAAAAATCCAGACTTTATAGATTAAAATGGAAGCAAAGTCATGAAATTCATATTAAATGTAATGAAATCAGAACCAGACTAGACCTTTTTGGTTACAATTTGCTGATGAAGCAGGAGTAAAACCTTACCTAGCAGAAATGCCAGCTTCTCAAATGCAGCACATAATCCGTCAGGCATCTCCCCTGAAACTGTATAACCCTTTTCTTCCACCCTTTCAGGGGCCTTGTGCTCAGGTAGGACGACTCTATGGGATATGAGGATTATTTCTATTCTAATAGTTGCATACACAAAGACTGGAATGCCTTTCCAACTGAATTGTCCATTGAGTTTGGACTGAGACCATAAGATTTACCTCCTGTACATATTGAGAATATTTTTGTGCATTAGGGGTATATAGTCACATCAAAGAACAATTCTAAGTCTCTGCGAGGGGCTAGAGGATTCATACTTAATAAATTTATCCAACTTTAAACTCTCAGAGAGTTACAACCTGAGTGGCAGCATGCAGCTCACAGTAAGATCTGTAGGGATGTTAACAGGCTGCCCTGCCCCAGCTGGTATCCTTATCCATCCAGCTCCATCAGGTCAGCATTAACTGAACCTCATTTAAAACAGAATATTAATCTCCTGGTGATAAGATGTGGGATAAATGCATCACAACCAGAAGCTGCCACAGTCTAAGCCAAATTACTGGAGGGGAGTGTGAGGGGTGGGAAACAGCACAGGAATCCACAATATGAGATTTGATCATCACATGGAATGCAGTGGTCAAATCCTCGGTGTTTGTAAACAATTTGCATATCTCCACCAAAACAATCACGTGTCAAATGTTCACAGTGGATGTGTGCCACAAAATACAGCAAACAGATCGTTGCTGCAGTCCTACCAGTACAGCCTTCTGCTCCCTTATTTAGCATAATCAGTTATTTGAGTTATTTCTCATGGTTCAGACACCCTTGCCCCTCTGCCTTTACCTTTTACAACCACTAGTTGTCTTCCCTTCTTGTGACTTCACTGATCTACAAAAGGATATGAGACAGAACTTAGAGAAAAGACCCCAAAATTAATTTACAACCATTTAAAATTACATTAGAATTAACAAGTGACCATTTATTTCACTCTAATTTTTATTGAAATTCAATCTGTCTGTACTCAGGATCATATAGGGTATGATTTTCAACAGTGGCTCAATTTATTTCCAGCTTTAAGCGTAATTGGCCTCAGCAGGGACAGAAAAAAAAAAAGGCAAGCCAGGGATCTCTAGAAAATTGCACGGTTTGTGTCAGATAAGAACACTGATAAAATTTCCATTGAAATTGCTGTGGTTTGGAGCTTAATCCTGAGTACCAGCATGCAGCTGTATTGGCTAGTGACAGCAGCAATATGTGAGAGGCTCACAAAATCTCTGCCCAAACCCACAGCACCATGGTACCATATCAAGAGCTCTCCTTTGTGTTATTGTCACTTGAGAGATAACGTGCTCAATCATTACACTGTGGTAAGCGGGAGAGCCAGTATATGCACTGTTTTGTCTCTATCTAATAAAAAGATCTGGAGACAGACAGCAGAGTGAAGTTACCTCTATTTTATTGGGAACTGAACCTACCTAAGTAGTCCCAAATCCAGGAAAGGTACAAAATCATTTCAAAATAGAAGCCTGGGAGAGTATCTGGGATGGGAAAGAAGATATGCTGGTCAGCCCCTCAGCATGAATGGCAATGATACGTGACTAGTCTCAGTTATCAAATTGTAAATCTATGTCAGGAGATCTGGGACAATCAAAGACCCAGTTATTGACTGTATCATTTAATGATCTGTATGATGGAAAAGGTTTTTAATAAAAGCCAGGTTTTTAAGAACAGCTAACAAAATATAAAGATCCAAGATATATAATTCAAATTTTACCCTAACCCCAAGTATTTAAAGATAAATGATTGTTATCTTCACTCATATGTCCTTTACAATGTAGACCTGAAGGTGTCACACAAGTCCAGGGACAAGCAAGCCTCCTGCACTGCACTGCCATGCATTTAGAGATCGGCTCTGCATTTGCTCTCCCCAAGCAGTGGATCAGTGCTGAATCCATCACTTTTGATAGCACCTGGCCCCATAGTCCTGCCAGTCCTTTTCCTTATGTGGGAAAAGACGCAGAAATCCTCTGTACAACCAGTAAAGTGCTGACGACAAAGCCTTGCCTGTGTCCCGGATGTCTGCAGCACTCCCAGGACCTATTTTCACACGCATTCATCTCCCTCTTAGTGGACTGCTGCTCAGCCTGAATTTGAACCGTGCACAAACACCATCTGCCCTCGCAGCGAGCACTGCACTCGTTCCTGCCTGGGCCTGGGAACCAAGCAGGTTTCTGCACAAGCCAACAGATGGCTGTCTTGCATTTCTTTCCATTAACAATCGCATTTGCTGCAGAGAAACAACTGTCACTGCTCTCTGGAATCTATTTCCCATCAGGATTCTAAACGATTTTGCAAAAAGAAGGAATAAGAAATTCTCTAAACCATTGCACCTTGTATATTGAGAAAATTTTAATTATGACTTGAGTGCTGCAGTGTTTAAATGTGTGACTGCTGTACTAAACATTCTTTTTTTCTTGTTAAGTCTCATCAATTACTATGCCAGATTTTTCTTCTACTTTTATTTAAACCTTTTCAGTCTATCTACATTCAGCAGAAGTAAAACAATAAATGCACATGGATATAATCATCATCCAGCTTAACTAGGTAAGAGTACCTGATCAACACTACCCAGGAAATCAGGAAAATGACCCAGTAGTTCTGCCTGGCCTTAAGAATCTCTAACTCAGCAGTTATTTATAAAGCCTAAGCAGACTTGGCTGAATACCACAAAAAATAGTGAATAATTTTGTCATAAGCACTGTCAGCTCTTTCAGTTATTATTTGTGGCTTATTATTAACAACTGCATATGCGTATCTGCATGACAAATGTTTTTTGCCCTGAAGATGTTTATGAATCCTAAATACTTCACAAATAGTCAGCGAATAATTATTCATGTTGAAAAGTAATATTGCAAGTCATTATGGGTTAGATCTTTTCAGCGATTTTCTCATTTTAAGACTAAATTATCTAATCATAGTGTAGAAACAGAAGACTTGAGTAAGCAGACAAATCAAATGCCTGAAAAAAATCATCAGATTCTTAAAGAACTAGTAGCAGGGGATTTATAAAAAACCCTTTGTAACAATTACTGTTTTTTTCTTCATTGGCAAAAGTTAGAAGAATTTTTGAGCAATTAACACATTCACAGAAAACCTGATCAGTTCAGGAACAAGAGAATAGAAAAAAAAGATTAATAGTTCAATAGTTCATCAAGAATAATTCTAAACACTTCTAGTCCATAGTGGATTTATAGATTTACAATAAATCATCATTCTCAGAGTGAAATTTCCTCTATTCTTTAGGATTTAAAATAAATTAGATTTCATTCTGGACAAGTCCATTATTGAAAAGACATAATAAACACACCTTGAAAGAGTATTTAGTTCAGATTAGTGGACAGAAGAGCTCAAGCCAAGTTGAAACATCGCACTTACAGATATTTGCATGGATATCAGTTCTAACTCCCTTTTGCCTGTATTCACTTCTGCAGTTGGTGTTCTGCAGAGAACATGCATGTCACACATATACCAGTAAATATTTCTGCAGTGGTCACTTGAAAACATTTAATTTCTTCTTCATCCTTCTCTGCCTACAGAAAACCTTGTGGATGAATCCTCCCTTCTAAATGCTTTAGCAAAAAGCAGTAATATTTTGGATTTGAAGGATATTCTTGGATCTTCATGGAATTTGCACTCCTTTATACGCTGGGGTCAGAAAATAGCCTGCTTTCTCCTCTGAGGAAATACATGTAATGCAATATGAAATGCAGACTTTGGGAACGCAACCCAGGAAGAGAAATAAGGCACAGGACAATATGATAGCATTTTGTCATTAAAATGTTTATAGTTTTGTCCAGATTATTTGACCAAAGCTGAAGCCCAGTTGGAGTTGTAGTTCCATTTTTAATTATTTACAAAATTTTTACACAAATTTACTATTTTTCAAAATTAGACTGTCTAGACTAAATTTTTTTTTAAAATAAGAATTTCTGGTGGAAAACAACACAACCAATCCACATAGAAAAACAGTTTCAAATTCACTGTTCTAGGATAAAATCTAGAATCCTGATAAAAATGTTTATGGCTCAGCCATTAAGAGAATAGAAAAGCTATCACATGACCAACACATCAAATACATTATTAACTCCTCTGAACACATGTCAAAAGGAATTTATAGCCCAAAGTTGCTCAGGTAACCATTCTAAACAAATATGCTTGGAAAAACACTGCTGCTAATGTCAAAAGAGAAGAAAGTTAAACTTACCCAATATAATTTCTGCTGTTCCTCACTTGCCTTACCACACCATTTCTCAGTGTGCAGTTGCTGGGCTTACAAAACTGGGCTACCAGAGGAAAGAGAATGATGATAATTAAGTGATGCACAAAAGGTTTATTTCCTGTCATAACAGAAAAAATAGCAATCTACAGTTACTTACTCTGGAGAGAGTTCACATGGTATCAAATCCTCATCTTGCTTTTTCCCCTCTGTCTTGGGAAGGGTTCTTCTCTGACATGGTAGAGGTCAGGCACGAACATGAGGCCAGAATCAGAGGAAGAGACAGCTGATGATTTTGCAGATTATCTTTGCGTGGAATCTTTCACCAGAGTCCAACCTCCCAAAGTTGCCAAAGATCGTGAGGATGATGATCGGTGCATTCACAGGCTGGTGAACAAGAACAGTGTCACCCGGGATGTGACACTGATTACAGTCACGATACTCCTGAGGTCGTTTTTGTTCCATCCACCCTGATATTTCATCCTGCAACAACATTTGGAAACAAGAGAGTGAGTAAGGAACTCACATTTCTTCTGCAAATGAAGACAATCTTGTCTTTACTGTGGTGTATTTTTTGAAAGCATATACTGCATAGCAGGTTTTTAACCTGCAGTAATCAAGTGGCCAGTATTTTTGTGTAGCACTAAAAAGAAAACAATGGCCAGGGTTTTTTTTTCCTAGAAAAATATGTAGCCCACATTTATATGACAGCAGAATGTATTAAAGAGCAGTATATTTGTGAACAAACACAGGTAAAGTGTTCCTGGCCCAGTAGTTGACACAGTTCTCAGTCTTAGGCAAAGTTTTATGGTCTATATAACTCCTTGCACAGTGAGGACTCACCAAGCAAACACCAACACCACCTCTGCTGAGAACCAACTTCTTTCCAACCTCTTAAAATCCGTGGTCTCGTTACCTTGCATACAGCAGGCCTCTCTCTTGTAGGATGTTATTTATTTAAACAGAAGAGTGTTTTCCATTGCCAAGATGCTGGAATTGTGCAGACTGCTGGGTTCTGCTGAAGCTGCACAGCCTCTTTACAGATCTCATCTCCATGTGTGGCTCATACAGAGACTGACAGTGTCTCCTCAGAAAGAGGTTATCACCCTCAGAGGAACAACCACAGCCAGGTCTCCTTAACATAATCCAAGGTTACCCTGGCATCTAGAGGAAATTTAAAATCCCTAGCAGCCAAAAAGAACTTGTGGCATTGGCAGTGCAGAAAAGTAACATTCTGCAAATCTCCCCTGCAAGCGCATTGGAGAGGGCACTATGGAATATTGCCAAGAACCCTATCAATATTAGCACTTTTTCATTCCAGTCTTGATGGACATTATCACTAGCTTCTGCTAAGCAGGCTGCATTTCATATTTACAGCTAATGCATTCATAATGGAGCTATCAAACCTTTTCTTGCTACTCTAATTTGCTTTCACATCACTTTAGCTAAAACTTGGGATTCTTCCCTGCAGTCTCCATCCCTTCTTTTACTAAATTCCCTTCTGCTTCAGAATATTGTAACTTTTTTTGTTTCTGAGTTGAAGCTAGTGAGACCTGCTGAACTGCTAGTGAGTGGACTATCACTGCATTTCTAGATATGGACAGGACATCTTATGCCATGACAAAGTCTCCAAGACAGTGTTCCTTACACCCAGAGCTCCTGAGTTTCTGCAGTCACTCACAGCCCTGCCCAGGAATTATCTTTCCTACGAGGAAATTTTTCAGTTTCTGGTGTGGGGATGATGCACAGACTGCATTCCTTGACCTTCCCATCATGACGTAGCTGCTTCAGCAGCCCAGTGTCACTGGAGCTGACTTAAAAGACACAAAAGGGGCAACTATGCTTTGCCTTTGTGTCTGCACACTTATCCCTAGACTCACTTCAAGAGTATTGGTAATATTAGGTTGCTATGAATAGATTTTTCTCTACATGTACTTATGCTTGGCTGTTTCAGATTAACTGGCAAATCACAGGAATCTCATTCCTAGATACAAAATAGTCTTGGAAGATTCTCATGGTGCCCACAATCCAGTAAGTCTTCAGCAATTCCTAAATGGATGAAGGCTGCATGGGTTATTTCAGAAATTATGTAGCAGAGGGTTTGTGTAAAAGAGGTGTCTTCCAATAACTGATGTCACAGGAAAGGTGCAGGAAGATCACACAGATTTACACCCAGTTAGGTTAACATCATCATAAACCCCTTATCCTTCCTTAAACGGGAACCATTCTGGATCTCTGCTTTCATATTCTTCTGGAGAGGAAAAGATTTACCCTGGAGAAGTAGCATGGGGAAAACATCGTGTTTTTCTAACTAGAGTATGTCCATAAAAATATTTTTAAGCAAGTGATACTTTATAGAATGATACTGATATATGGAAAACAAACCCTTTCACACACTTTAAAAAAAAAGATGAGAAAAATGGTATGGAAGGAAAAAAAAAATCACACAGGAAAAATTCCAGTATTATCTTGGGGTCGGAGACAATAATCATGATTTCTTTCTTCTTTTTCACTAATATTTTTCTTCTCTTACTATAATGTGATTACTAAGCACGTCTTTAAAGTTTATTATGAATACCTGTCTCCATTCAGCCACTTACTGGAAAAGCTTATGAATGAACATTCTCAGTTTCCTGACTGAGACTGCAAACTGACAAGGAAATACACTTAAATCTAAGAGGTGCTGGTGCATATTCAGCCTAAGAATGGATAGAGTCAAAATGTTCCCCACAGAATTAAAATAAAAAATGTTTCCAAAAGGTAGAAGTGTCACAGTCCCCATCCCAACTGGCTCTCTTTAATCCCCTTTAGAAGAGATCTGATCAAAACTGAATCTAGAGATATTCACAGCTAGAAACTGAGACACTGCTGGAGAAGCTTATTCACTAAATCAATATGAAATCAGCAGTTTCTTGTCTTGTTATGGTTGGCTGTGTACTCTACTTACTCTAAAGTCAGTGATAAAGTACCTATTGACTACAATGGAGCAGAGCTGACCAGACAACAGCACTGTCTTTGAGGAAATACCAGTCATATGTAATAAAACAACAAAGAATGAGGACACAGAAGGTCTAGATTCATCTCATAGCTCTTCCTTAAAGTTCCTGTGTGAGTGAAAAAACAAAACAAAACAAAAAGTCATGCCATCCCTCTGTAACAGAGTTGCCAGATCAAAGTCAGATGAAGAAACTTTCCATTCCTTCACTTCTTGTCTTAGTCTAAAAGGGATAAAGATGATTTATCTCCATCTCTTACCTTCCTGAACACCATACTTTTAGCAATACAGAACCATAGAATGGTTTTCGTTGGAAGGGATCTTAAAGACCATCTGGTTCCAAACCTCTGCCATGGGCAGGGACACCTTCCACTTGACCAGGTTGCTCAGAGCTTCATCCTACCTGGCCTTGAACACTGGTAACCTGTTCCTGTGCCTCACCACCCTCACAGTAAAGAATTTCTTCTGCATATCTAGCCTATATCTCCTCCAGTGTGAAACCCTTACTCATTGTCCCATCACTACAGTTCCTGGTGGAGTTCCACTCTGGCTTCTTTGTAGACCCCCTTCAGATGCTCAAAGGCTGCTCTGAGGTCTCCACACAACTTCCTCTTCTCCAGGCTGAAGAGCCCCAACTTTCTCAGGCTGTCAACATGGCAATGAAGTGCTCTCATGTGCACTGAACCCCATGGGCACAAGCCTAAAACTGCTGAGGCTGATACCAAGTAAAAGGTTGTTTGGGCTCAGGGGAACAGGGCAGCTATTGAACATGCTCTTCTGGGAGCCACCTCATCCTGCACAGCTGCACAGACACCCCCAGTTTAAACACCTATGGAGCAGAAGGAGCTGAGCAGCGGCAGCAGAGAGCTTTGAACACACTGCTGTAGATTTCCAAGAAGCCAACTCCAGTATCTCCCCTCTGCGCTGTGGCACTGATGTTTCCTTTGTTACAGGCAGCACATCGCTCATCTCTCTCTCCCCCCAAGTACAAATGTCTTACAAGTCAATTCTGTGGTTAATGTGAGCTGACAAAAGGAGGTTTATACGGTGTGCAACAATACCCACTGCCACTCACTCGAGCAGAAGCCACTTCAAGAGCAGCCTGCTCCTGTGTGACACAACCACTGCTTTGCCAAACAGAGCAGACGACTTGCAGTGGTAACGCTGTTTTTGCTTTAAGTCCCTCAGCTAGGCTGTTAACTTCTCTCTTGTGGCAGATGTGCAGATTAATTGCTATCTCAGCCTGCAGTGGTCCAGCTAATTTAAACACAGATGCACTGTGGAGAGTACAGAGCCCGGAGGAAGTGGGAGGGGAAAGCTGGTGCGCTTTGAAGGAAGCGCAGCCGGCTAATATCTACAAAAACTGAACACGAAATAGATAAAACTAAATTAGCGCTCTATTAAAAATAAATTAATGACATCTGCAAATGAAACTAAATCTAAAATAATCACTCTAATAGCAGGGTCTCTGGTGAGCACTAATGCTTAATTTTTTCTTGTATTTGATGAAGGCATCTATTAATTAAAAAATATTTATACAAGGTAGAGGCTTGACAGGCATACTCTGTGCAGCTGTTCTTAAGGGAGCTGCTTCTGTTAATCAGCTATTTTAGAAGAAAATGCCTCTAGTCTATGCGATGAAGGCAAGATTGTACTTCAATAAATCATATTTAAGGCCTGTGCTTTCTAAATATTCTCTACAGCTAGAATTGGATGAAGTAGGCTGCTTTCTACAGATGATATAATACACTTTCCTTTCCATTGTTTAGTTAGCTTGTACTGAAGAGAAACCTTCATCTTATCCTTCTCCTTTTTTTACCCTCCTTTTATTGCTAACATTTTATTGAATTGTTGAACATCCAAGAACAAAAGAAGATGATCTGATATGTATGAATGCATTGTACAAATGGGGAGGACAAAGCTAAACACATATTCAATAGCAGGTACGAAAATATTATCAGACATTGAGGCAGGGACAAACCAAGACTGTGTGTCATTAATGAGGCTATTCAAAGTAATTTTGATGAAGTTATGATTCTATTGTCCTCCACAACTGAGAAGGAATCACTTACCATTTGAAAAAAGAATCATTAATCATTATGCAGCTCTCTGGGGCACTAACTCTTTCAGGATTTTCTTCTTTGTCTCCCGTCCCCCCCTTTTTTCCATTCTTTTTTTTCCCCTCTCATCTTTTCACTGCTATGAAAACAGAGAGGATTAGAAGTTGTCCCTGACAACGTTTCACTGTAAGGCTGTTAGTTTTGTCTTTCAGCATTTATTAGTTTGAACTCTGTATGAGGCACCTGTTGGCTGATGAGAATAAATCAACAGGAAGGTCACAAATGGGTTGGTATTGTACGCTTGCCTTTTTAAGCCTGTTGGGAACTCACTGCTTTGACATACAGGAATAAATGCTGGAAAAAGAGGGCAAACCAGGCTGTTCAACACTATTTCATTATGTGAATTATGTGGGCTCCTTGAATAAAAGTTAGGATTAAAGTCCTGTTGCTAATATTGTCATAATTAACTCGGGCTAGTGAGGACAGGAGTCTCAGTTCATGACACCAGTTAAGTAACCCATAGTTCAACTTACCCACCACAGCTACTGCTGTGTTGCATGGAGAGAAATGAGCACTGCAGAAGGGCACTTAGAGAAATAAACAGGGAAGGTGATGTATGGATACAGCTTTCTGAAAGCTCTGATAAAACAGCCTGGCTGTGCAGTCCATCACACTTGCTAAGTCAAGGATGGGTGGCACAAAAGCAAGTGATGCATGTGTTAAATTGCTAAAAAGTGAATTGGGGGACAGCCTAGGACTTAATGATTTCTTTTGCTTATGCTACTGCTGTGTTAAAACACTGTGGCCAGCTAAGTGGGAACAACAGAGTAACTGCTCCAAGCCCCTCACTCTTTTAATCCAGGGGACAGAGCTGAAGTGAACTCTGGAGCAAGGAACATTTCTTTTAGAGAAGGGAAATAAAATGCATTTTATTTTAGCACACAACTTGATATACATCATGGCCCACGAGAATGCCCAGTTCCCTGTGCCCTTTACAAACTACAGCTGGGCTTTACAAGGAGATCTGTTTCTTAGCAGCACTGCTCATTTCTTTAACACTGCAGTACATCCATGAGACCACCACCTGAGGAATGGAACACAAAATCAATTCCCACTTTGCGAGGGGGAGGGAAAGGGATACAACCCTTGCAAATCTAAAAGCCTTTCTCACCTAGCAGTCAGCTCCACAGGCACTCACTGCCCCATCCCAAGAAGGTGCACTGCTCCTATGAAAGGAGAATTCAGCACTGAGGAGGCCAGAAAGAGGGAGCAAGGGCTATTGTGCTCCAGTCCCTGTCCTGAGACTTGCTTATACATTTTGATTAAGCATAACTATCTAGGACTTTCCTTGTGTTCTGAATCACCCGGAAAAAAAATATTCCTTCTTCCGTTCTTCTGTATGACCTCCATAATCTTGATATTTTAAAAAAATTATATTTTTTCTATTATTAAAGATATATGCTATTGATATACTCACAACATTTTACATCTGTGGCCAGTTATATCTCCTTTTTCTTTCATTAGGAAAAGATACAATTAGACATTTATCTCTATTTTTCTTTAATCAGATTGGGTATTTGATGAAATATTTCATTTTCTTATACTACTTTTTTCACCCATACCTGCAAATTGGAACTCCAGCCAATGCTAAACTCAGAGCACAGCCAGAACATCCTTTCATGTGCTAAGTGAAACCATTAAGAGTTGAAAGGTAAATTCATTCTTTTCAAAGCTTATGGCAAAACTTGTACTGGATTCAGTGAATATAACAGTTTTCCAGGTTATTTCAATATACGAAGAGACAAATGTTACAGTGCAATCTACTGTAATTTCACTTAACTTCAAGGAACATTCAAATTACAGGTCGTTATAAAAGTCACGGAAAACCTCCTCCATTTCTAAACCAAGAAGACAGTTTCAAATGTTGGTAAATCAGATTCCTTTTTCCATAAACTCACTGATGTTCCAATTCCAGTTTTACAGATGCCATATGTACTGGCATGGCAGAAATATATATTTTTAAGTTTCAAGAGATTATTCCAGTAATATGCAATTAAGAACTCCCAAACTTTTAGCATTTTTCCATTAAGATGCAGCGTAATTTGGTCTATTCCCCAGACACTTCATTCAACAATAAATTCTGATGATACCAACACATTAAGCAGAAAAGAGAAATAGATAATAGGGGAAAAAAGGAATCATCATTCTGCCCCTAAGTGTTAGTGAACTAGCACTATCAATGGTTTTTTCAGTTCCATTGATGCTTGCCATGCTGCATGCCACATGCAGTGCCAGCTCAGTAGCTCACGTAATTTGTCATTTTTCTGACAAAGTTAATGGATCTATGTAAGTTTTCCCCCCAGGTGAGAATGTGACCCAACATTTAGACACGACATAGCTTTGATAGACTTGCAGTATAAAGAGGATGGTGGCATGACAGGCAAAAGCCTCGTTGTGAAGGCAGAAACAAAGACAACTGTAGTCTGTCAGCACAGGTGAAAGATGAGGGGCTGAGGAACAGAATAATAGTGATAAGTACCAGAATTTTATTTCACTACCTAGAGAAGATCTGAGGGGTTTTGCTGGCCATTTTACAATTCTTTCACTTGACTTGTTTACTGATGGAAACGTTTGCCAAGGAACTTTGGAAAAATAGTGACATATGAACAATCTGTTGCGGCATATTGTAGTGGTGGTGTTTGTGCTGCTATAGTTACTAAGATTTTAGCATTTTTGTAATTTGTCTTGAAAAAACTGGAATTTGGCATGAAGATTTGGGGTGCCTCCATGTTCAAGTCAGATGGTTTTCATATTTTTTGTTACATTTCTCTATGTGAAGAAAAGCCTGAAGATCTGCTGTGTCAAGGGAAAGGAAAAAGAGTGCTCAGCTGAGGAAAGAAGCAGAAGGTGGGAAAGAACCAAACACATTGCAAGATTAGGAGAAACGGGTGCAACCTTCTTTTCAAGGTGAGAAGAGTATTTACAGGATACTCACAGGTCTTATGTATCCGTAAAATTACTCAGGTTATGCAAAGAACACCTTGGGATTTTTTCTTTCATCTGGTTCCTGATCTTACTCTAACACTGACTGTAAGGTGGGCTTCCACTGCATGATAAGCCTGGACCAGAATCTCACGTTCAAGTACTTGAAGTTCCACGTGTCTGTGTTGTGGTGGGACACAGAACCACCCACCCGAAACATGGTGGTAGAAGCACAGCAGACATCTGTTAGAAAGAAGTCTAGAGAGGAACTGAACAACAGGGGAAGGGCAAAAAGGGAACAAAACCCAAACAAAACTGCTGATGAGTAATCAAACAACAAGGAGGAGAAAATATCATATAAAAGTTGGTCATGATGGAAGCTGGGAAGTGGTAAGTGTGGTCAAAATACTGGTGTGTGTTATTCCATTTGGGAAGGTGTGTGTTATGCCATTTGGGAACCCTTCCCATCACACGCTAGGGCTCCCATTACTGCTGAGTGCATACGAAATATTAATTTTCTGTCAGAAGGAGAATACTCTGCCTCACCCTCCCCAAACCACAGTCCCCACAGAAAATCCTACGCTCCCGCCAGGCAGCATCCTAAACACATAGAAAATCTTACCTGACACATGTTAGATTAATAAGGGATTTAGCCAGTGTAATGGAAGTCTTCACTGCTCAAACGTCATGTCTTATCACAGTTCTGCAACAATTTTATTGACACTTTGAACTTTTCAGAGCTCTTTTCGAGGGAGAAGGAGGCTGAAAGAAGAGTATTACAGTGCTGTTGAAGAACCTGTTAACAATCATGCTTATTCTGTACATCCTGGGGAAGACAATATATAGCTAATTCTGTTTGCTTTTAGCATTTTGCCTTTCACAGTAGTTTAGCAGGTGGATGCAGACAGAAGTTGCTTATAGCAGCTTTAAAATCAGTCTAAAATAATGGAAAAATTATACAGCGTATGTTTGACCAGCAGAATTGATTAACTAAAGAAAATATAGCAAGAGGTTTGGTGTGATTAAGTGAGATTAGACATGCACAGGTATCATGAGATATAACCTATCAACATTTGCATGGAAAGGATAATATCCTTTATTCTATTACCTGAAATATATATCCATATCAATATATAGATTATGCGAGATATCGATGCATGTATTAGAAACAATTATGAGCCAAAAGAACAGTGGCTAGCCTAGAGCTCACTGAAGGTTATTAGAAAGAAAATCCCCCTCTAGGAAGTTTATTCCACAATGTATCTTCCAATTTACTCTTCAGGAGCTCACAGCAGCTGTGGTTGCACACTGGATACCTACTTACGGCTCTCCAGTACTACTCTGCAACATGACTACTATGTTCTGATGTTCTCCCCATCAGTCCCTGTCCTGCTGTCTCATACCATGAAACACAAATTACCCATAAAAATGATAATTCTCTTATTAGTTTTAAAGGTCAAATCAAATGATGTGGAAACTATGTGGTGGTGCGACATATAATTTGCATAATTGCCACAAAAACACCGCACTAAAGCTGTGTGAAAAAATAATAAATAAAATAAATCAAGCTTCACTCTGAGGAAAAGAGAATCAGCCAGATTTGCAGTAAGAGTAAAGAAGGGCTGCACCACCAACATACAAACACAAACACCAGGAACTCAACAATCCCCAACACATTCACTCACCTCTTTTCCCTACCCCTTTCACTCAAATATATACGCACAGACACACACCAAGAAAGGGAAAACGACAGAGATTTCCCACCAATCCTGGATTTCAAACTGATTCATTTCTAGGTGTGGAATGTCATTTCCAAAGTCCTTATGTAGCACCCTACCCTTGGGTGAGAGGGGGACACAACGATGACATGGCCAGTCCTACCCAATGCCCCAGACGGGGCCGCACACGGGAGGTAACGCGGTGTGAGCAGAGTCAGTGCTGGGGCCCTGCCAGTCTCTTTGCAGAATTTGCTTTTCCCTTGCCCAGGCTCTCAAATCAAGCAAGCAAAGGACTTCCTTTGGCTTTTGGATGAAGGTGCTGTCAGCACTACCCTTCTCTTCCAGGGCTTGCCATAGTTGTGGATCCTGCTTCTCCTTATGACACAATTCATATGGGAGTAAGCAGGAGCTTCAAATGCATGGGGTGCACCACCGCAGATCTCAATGGATCTCACAAAAGGCAAAACAGCAGCCAATATGCCTGTATAGGGAGGAATAGAACTCAGCTTGAAGCTTAATTAGTGATTTCCTAAAAGTGCTCACTTACAGGAAACAGACCCTGGATAAATACAGTTTAAATCCATTAAAGAAAAACCAAACCCCAAACCACCGCACATAAAGCAAAATCTGAGCTGCTTAAAAGCAGACTTCGGATTTCTTCTAATGTCCTGATACTGCTCCATTACTTAAACTGATCATGGTGGCTGGGCTAGGCTTGGCTTATTATTTTAGGAGTATTTTACACAGGAATTAGACAATCCAAAAAATTGTCAATAAACTTGGCATCTGTCCATTTTTCTGAAAGCTTAGGGTGCATCCCTGTCCTCTGCCTGCTGAGCACACCAGTCATTTTAGCAGGCTTTCTGCTTGCTGCATCTGGCAGCTGACACAATGATATTTATTTCTGAGATGAAGGCAGCAAAAGTTGTCCCTCCTTGTGTCAACGAAGTATTAACCCCAACCATATACTTGGTTACTATGACTCAGTTTATTAGTACCTCCTCTTGTGTTCTTATATCTGAATTTATGTGTACTCAGTTAACTATAGATATATTTATCCCCCTTCTTTTTAAAAAGACAAAGACAGTCTTACTCTGCTTTGATTAATTAGAGTTGATCTTTCCTTAAAATAATTAAGCTGACAATAGCTGTCTACACATTAGAAAAATGGAGTAAGATGTTGAGGAAAAGGTGGGTTTATTACATTATGTCTACATTTTGGATTTATAACTCAGTTCATTTCATATCATATATATTTATCATCTAGGTTCTTAATAGAACTTTTTAATCAGCAGAAGTGAGAGAGATCACTTACTCATTTGACATATTACAAATTAATAAAAATGCAATGAATGAGCACCAGAAACCTTGCTGCTTCTGAAGTGCAAACCTCTGTTATGAAATAGAAGAGCTAAAATTCTTTTAGCCATCAACGGGCATTCATCTAATTCACTGCATATATTAAAAGAATCCCCACAAGGTATTTATTCAAGGTCAAGTTATTTTACATTTCCATAATATTAAAAAGAGGAAAAAAAAGTAATACAATGACACACTGAAAGAGGGCATCAGGTAATTAGATATGGAACACTTGTGATCCGGGCATTCAGAAAGCTTTAAATTAATTTTAGGAGTGAGCAATACTGCTCACTTTTTTTCTTTCAGATCAGATTAACAGCAGCCTCAAAATATGGCTGAGCTGAATTATACAAGAGTCATTATAAAAGTCATTTGGCAAATGGTTGCCAGAGACAGCACAGGTAGAAAAAATTCAGGCACTACTGATCAATCACTACAAAATCCTTACACTTCTGAAATATTACTAGAAATTCACAGATATAATAGTTGAGCGAATATCCTTTTTTTTCCTACACCTTCACAACATTACATATATGTTGACGTGTATTAAAATGATTAAAGCTTAGCAAATAAACAGCTAAGCACTGCATATTCAAACACCTAATTTTTACTACTTCATCCCACCTCAACCCCAGGCTTCTGTTTTTCCTGCCTATGTGCTCTACCTTGTCTCTAACAGCAGATTTGAAGGGTGAGAGCTGCCACCCTTGTTATTACAGTTCCCAGCAAAACCAGGCCTGCAGAGGTTACAATAATAATAAGAATAAACCTCAGTCTGAAGGGACACCTCAAGCAAGGGAAGTATTCTTTGGCACAACATGGTTGGAGCTCAAGTGGCATCTGGGCAAACTTTCCTGCACTGACCATCAACACACCCTGATGCATTTTTGGAGGGCCCATGCTGGGAATCAGGAATTCAGCACTTCTCCCAGCTCATGTATTTCCCTGCTTTTCTTGGCTGACACCACTCACAGTGCTTGTGTCATGCTAAAACTATCCTATTAACATATGAATTGAGACCAGCTATTATTTAGCAAGTACTAGGTTTAAGTATGTCCATTTTCTTGAATTTGAGAAGAGTAATATTTATAGTTATCACTTTTCTATTAACAGTAGGCTTGTCAGACACTTGTGGACTTCCACCCACAGACAGCGGATGTAAATATGTGTTACAATGCTGAAATGGCATAAAGCAACTTTAGCATGAGTCTTGATCACAGTCTGCTTCACTAATTGTGATAATTACTGAACCTGATGCAGTTCCAGCCCAGCCAAGGAACAGGAGGTGTGGGCAACAGGTTTCCCCATGGCTGGTCCTGAGGGACAGAGCTGCATCCCAGAATTGCCAAGACCGATCCTGTCACCTTACAGTCGGTCTTGGTAAGTGTCACACTATTAAGAAACTGTTCCTGGGTTCCATAACCTGATTTTTCCCACTCTTGTGGGGGTGACAAAGATCAGTAGAAGGCACATTGTAAAGTAAAACGTTGGCCTTTGGTTTCTGCTGCAATAATGAACAAAGTGACACCTATATATTTTGGTTCACATTGACTGTTTTTCTTCTCTGTTATATGCTCTTCATTATCCTGGACTGAAGGGTTTCAGGGGCAGGCAATGTCTTTATGTGCTGTACCAAACAACACAGCTCCAATCCTTGTTGGAGATTATTAAATGCTACTGCAAAAATAAAAACAACATGCACTTCTGGACAACAGAAGAAGAGATTGAAATCTGCAAGGTCCAACCTGAGATTTGTGAAGGTAAGGTGACAGAGGTGCAGAGCATCACAGCAGTAAATTGCTGAGGGGTCTGGCTGGGAGTTCTCATTCACAGGTCTGCGATGCAGGTAGCTGCACCAGCCCACTTGAAATGCCATACAAATTTCATGCTCATTGTCACTTTCTTCTTTGTGTTTTTGAGACAAATAATGTGGGAAGGTACAAACCGGATAGAGAAGACACTTGAAACAAGTAAAAGTTTTGGCTTAAGATAGTTGGAAATAGTTACGTTTCCACCAAATCTTAAGATCAGGCAAGATTTATTTTTCATTTGTAGCTTGGTTCAGTATGGGAGCACACGAACACTGTAATCTGTCTATCATATACTAGCTCCAGACTGGATTTAGATGAGTGAAGGAGACATTTCTGAGAAATGTCAGATGAGAAAACAAGCTGAAGAAGACAGCAGACCTGTGCTGCAAAATATGGAAAGATTATGTACACACCAGCTTCTACATCATTACTGACTGCTGTCCTCAGAACAGAACAAGATTTTACCTGAAAGGCTAATATTGAGCAAACAGAAAGCAAAGAATAAAAAACTTCTAGAATTCTTTTACAACAATTTGCTCAGAGGCTAAGAATCAGTTTTCCACACTGAACTAACCACCACTGCCTGATCACAATTAACATCAGTGTTTTCTCAGTAAGAGAAGAAAACACAGTAGTGGTATAAGCCTGCCATTTATGTACTTAATAAAATTATTAGAAGTGTAATCTTTCTTCAGGCAGTAATTTCAAGTTGTTTCCTCCACTGCTGTGCATCTTGCTTTATGCATTATAGAAGCTACCAAGAGGGGTACCTGGTCATCTCCCTCCAAGGCTAATGGGCCAGAGGAACTGCAGTTCTCCTTGCCCCTCTGGAAGTTAAGTCATCCACATCAAAGTAAATGATGATCTCTTCCCACTGAACTCCCCTTTCCTGCACAAATGCAGGCAACCAATTAGTTTCCAACATGAAGAACTCTTGGGTTCATCTGCCATAAGCTCTCACGGTGGGAACAACTGGGATATCTGGTATAATGGTCTGCTATATCAATAGGGTAACTCTCCCCACTCTGAGACTGTGGGAGTAAGAAGCTTACACTGGGATTTGAGGTTGTGACAGGTGGTGACTACCTTTAGTTCTAGATTTGATTTGGATGAGCAAAGAAGATTTTTTACGAGAAATGTCAGATGAGAAAACACACTGGAAACACAGAAGAGAAACCCCGCTGCTGTTATCTGACCATTGAAATGTTCATAAATTTCAGTGTGGACATACTGAATTTAGGATTGAGGAAGAGCCTGGATGTGTACAGCCATAGACTGTCCTGAAAAGCAGCAACCAAATGCTCCTAAATGCAAATTCCCTCCTCAGCCATCCTTACTGCTGACACTCAGTAGCATCATTTGGAGGCTGTGGGTGTAATACTGGTGTCACTTGAAATGGTTTCAATGGCGCAACAGCAGTGATTTGTCTACCTAAGGCTGGTCTTGACAGTAGCTGCTGAGACATCAGAGTCAGGCCAAGAAAAACATAATTATGGATTATTCTGACAGCCAGTCTGTCAGCAAATTATTGCCTAACCTACAACTACACATGGCCCATTCCCAAAAATGAGTAAGACTCAAAACAGATCATAACCAAATGTATTCCAGTGCAAGAAGAGCCAATTTACTGCCCCTTCACCCCCTGCAGAAGACACATGATGCAACATTACTTATGCTTGATCAGACTGACAGCAGGGAGGAGGAGCGTCAGAGCTGGCATAAACAGCAGCTCATCTCACAGGTTTCAACTGCTTGTCTAGAAGATGTCAAGGTAATGAGTCCTGAAGTGAGCTCTGTGAGATGTTTATCTTCTGAGGGCAACGTTGTATTTAATTTTTTATGTGACTAAATCTCATGGTGATTTGGAAACACTACATTTTTTTTTGCTTTCGATTCAAAAGGGAACCAAACGATCACAAACTAAGCCAGTGAACGGAATGGAGCCCTGTGAAGTACATTCACAGCCATATTTCAAGAGCTGTTGTCTAGATTGTTGTATGAGGTTTGGAAGCATTTCCCTCAAATAAGCTCTGTGTGAACCACGGTACAAATGAATAGAGAATGCAGATCAAATGACACCATGCTGATTTGGTGGGGTTTCATCACGTGCTCACTAGGGTTAACATGGAAGACTGTTCTGAGCCTTCTGTCACTATGTTTTATAAGCAAGCTGCAGCAGGACTTTGTCAGCAGAAGTTAAATGTACCAATTGAGGGCAGTATATCATCTGCACAAGAACTCGCTCAGAAATGGAGCGTGTGTTTGTTCGGTAACATTTTTTCAGCCAACTAACTTTTCTTCCTCATCAGAATTTTTTTTCCAGCAGATTTTTCTAGCCTGTTACAGAATGGATGTTATGACACAAAAAAAAATCCAGTCTGTTCTTGTCTGTACAGAACGGAATATTGTTCTCTGGCTTAGCCTTTCAGTGATCACCAGACAGAGCAGCAAATTATTGCTGCAGGAGGTCTGAAGCAATTTATGCAATATTTTTCTTGTGAAGACCTACTGTTATTTCTCAGCAGTCACAATAGAAAAATATATATTGGATACCTTATTGCTTTTTAGCATTCATAGAGTTAGTGACAAACATGTTAGGAGTTGTCAAATGCAGCAGCCAGATAGAGGCAAAGCTGCTGCATTCCACATTCCCAGGTTCTATGAGTAGTGAGGCTCAGTGTTTACCCCTAACAGGTGTCCATAAAACACAGGCATACAACAAATAGATGTGTAGACACATGGCCTGCTTCACTGCAGACAGAACACTGAGCACTCACACAAACAGCTACAGCCTCCTCTTTTTTTCCTCTCTGGCTGAACAGGATAGAAGTCACTTAGTGGAAAGTATACATGCACACACGTATATAAATGCATATCTATACACATTAGGTAACTGTGCTCAGTCTACCCAACAGCCTGCCCTCAATCCTTGCTCTCCCCAGCTGCAGCACCTCAGGCCCAGCACCCCACTACAGCTGCTGGCCCACAAACGCTCTTCCATGTACACAAGGTATCCCTCCAGTGACCGGCCTCAAGCACTCAGCCTATCCAGTGTCTTGCCCTGGATCCTTTCACCTCCTTTTCCCTCACAAAGAGACACACACATGCAAACAGATTCTGCTCAGTTGACCCTTCCCAGCCTATGGATCTTACGGACTCCCTAGATGTGGGCTTCTGCGACCCTACCACAGCCAACCTGCAGACCCTTTGGGCTCACTGGTACCTGGCTCAGACTCACAGCTGCCTTGATATCTGGCCCACAGACCTCTCATACTACTCACTGATAGTCCAGTTTTACACTCCCTAGCAATTGTACACGGATGGACACACAGCTGCTCCTTTTGCTGGCACCACAGGCACATGAGCCCCTGTTCTGTGGCCCAACTCCACTTGCTGGCCGTGAGACCCCCTTGCACACACACGTGCACTCTGGACAGAGAACTCACCCAGCAAGACCTGCAGAAATGCAGATTACCGAGAATACAGGACAAACTGCAGTAGACCAGTAAATTTTGCCCCCTTTCTATTTCTCCAGGCTTATTGCTTCCCAAAGCACCTTGATCCCTTTTCCTTTCTTTTGTCTCCTCCCCTAAGTCAATAAACTCAATAGCAGGTTCAAGACTACCCAGTGCTCCATTTTTCCTGTAGAATGAGGCATTCCCCAGAGGAATTCCACAGTGAATTAAGAAGTTATATGGTACTGCAGAAACACAAATAGATGTAGTGCTCAGCAATACATTTGCTATGCAACCAATTTAATCTACAAATTAATACAAAATCTTTCTGTTCTGCATTCTGATTTCACTGTTACATGCTAGTGCTTTCTGGCTGTAAGCTTTATACAGAAAGAAACAATCATTTTGCCACCCTAACTTATGCATATAGAACATATATATTTCTGCATATATGAAAACAAAAATACACACAAACACTATCGAAACTCAAGATCTTTGGATCATTTGAAGCTGACAGTTTATGAGGTGCTAAGCTGAGGTTCTACCAGTGTGCCAGTTTTGTGGCTGATTGTACAGAAAAGGTTAATTTCAAACCCAGGTCCTATAGTTTCCATGCAGATCTGTTCCTTCCCAAACACTTTCCGATGATTTACTGTAAATGAACAACCCGGCATAAAAATGGCTCACTCAAGATGTGAGGCAACAGCTCAGCAGCTGAAACACGTCAAAGCAACAACTTTCCTGCTTAAATGGCCACAGATCCTGCTATCGATGTGGTAACAATATCAGCAGGGCGGTTTGATAAGGAGCCTCTATCCCCGACTAATGGGAACAGAAACTCTCTGATGACCCCTAAAGGGGATCTTGCTATCTGCAGCACTGAAGTGAAGGAAATCTTCAGCAGCTGAAAAGCTCAGAAGGAAGGGGAAATAAAACAAAACCCACTACAACAACCTAGACATCCGTGTACTTCCTAGCCCTAGGGCAGAAGGAGACTGTCTTATTTAAAAGGGCCAAATGTGGGACCAGACAGTCTCACACTATGGGCCATCACAGGACAGGAATTAACAGAGCAGATGCATCCTTCTTTCTTATTTCCAGGCTTTTTAAAAGATAAATGCCAGCCTCCACACACCTTTTTGGGAAGTCCTTCATTTCTTGGAATTTCTGAGTCAGTCCTCTAACTTTTTCAGTTGGAATCTGTGTACTGGTTTGAAACAAATCTCCCAATTGTCCTTCTATGTTTTACTTCTCCCTCCCAACACAGGATTTTCTCAAAGTGCATGAACTGGATACCTTTTGGATGTACTGGACCGGAAGATGACACCAAAGAAAGTGCCCAATACACTCCAGGTCACAGCAGGGGCCAGTTCAGAGTCATGCTACCACCAGTAAAACACAACCCAACTCCAGTGAAACATACCCTTTGAGAGGGCAACCTCAGCACCAGCTGTTTCACTCTGCACATCCCAGCCCCGCTTGGATTCTTTACTGCTTAGTGTGGATTTAGTATATAGAACACAAAAGCAAACATATATATACGGTGTTTTAGACAAGGCTGCCTAAACTAGTATCAGGAAGCACCTGAGAACCTTCAGCTCCCGAAAGGCTAATACAAAGAACCAAAGCTACCCTGCAACAGAAACTAAACACCTCTCAGAGCTTCTCAACAGAGCCATATGAAAAGTGACCCAGCATCACCTTCTCTTTATCAGAAGCAGAGAGAGATGTGAGATGCACTAGGCTGTGTCCTGGTAAAGGCTGGGGTGATGACCCATGCAAGCCAGTCCATGACACATCTTTGAGGAGAGGACAGAGTTTGTGAGAAAGAGTAGCAGCTCCAAAGCAGAGAAAAGCAGCTGCAAAAAGTGACAAGGAAAGGAAGACGTAAGAGTTCAGACCTTCTATGGTGTGTAACAGTGTTGACACAGGAAGGAGACACAAGTGAAGACTGAAAACCAAGATAACATCTTTAAAGGTCTGACCAGGTACTGTTGACAATGAAGTAAATCAGTGGAGGTTCACCCTGCTTAAAAGTGCAGATGTGAACCAGTGCCCAATGTGGGCACTACAAATGCATTAACATTGTTCAGATATTTTTGCCTAGCCAACATCTGAGAGCACAGGTGAGAAAGGAGCAGCATGTACACTAAATACCAAAGGGGAAACTGGAAAGGTGATAAAAAGGCAGCGTTAGGAAAGGCAGACCAGGCTGCAAACACCTTTTTCCTCCTCCTAGGAAAGAAACTTAGTCTCTGATTCCAGTTAAACAGTCAGCTGTTCCACAGTGTGAGACAAAGATTTACCATGTAGCACACAAAGTAGGCTCAGTGTTATTCAGCCAGGCTGAGTTGTAGTTCTGGCTGTATTCTTGGCATCTGTTGAAATGCTCTTTTGCATTATAACATGCAATTCAAATACTCTACCCTTGGACAAATTGTGACTGGGATGGACTTGGCACTTGGTATGGACACCAAGAGTCATGGATAAGCACAGAAATGACTGGCCTGTTTTTCACAGCTACAGAGCACTCTGTATTCTAAGAGCTCAGAGGACTAAGTGTTAAAGTTTTCGTTCAGTCTGTTGCAAAGAAAACAGATGCATATTTGTATTCAGCTGAACATCTCAAAAGTTTGAGATGGCTCAGTACGATTATAATTTGTGCCCGTATCTTCTTTGAAGACAAGAGATGAATCATTTGCAAAATTAGCTGCAGATGGAGGTTCAGGTCTTGGGAGGCTTGAAAGATTCCAGGCTGTTTGGAAAGGTTTCAATTTGTATCCACAGCCAGTTCAAAATGAAAGATGAACCAAACCAGCTAATACACATTGCAATAGACTGTGAGGATCTCCTTTGTCTGTTCCCTGGAGGAAACTTCTGGCTTAATAAAAGGCTGCTAAAAAGAAAAATAATATTTCTTTTCATATATTTTTACCCACATTGTAAAAATCTCTTTATTGTTTTCCCGTACTGCTGTTGTGTGCCTGCCATAATTGAACAGCCTAATGCAAAAAGAAATATTATACAATCTGAACACAAACAGAATGGGTATTGAAAAAAATCCCTGGCAACAGGCAGAAGTTAAACAAACAAACACGACAATTATCTTGCCTAGACATAGCATATCTATTAAAGAAGGCAAGGAGGTGAAATGCCTTTGTGTTTGAAAGCAAGACATTTTTGTATATACTCATATATATTCAACTCTAGCTAGCTGTACATTTTTTGTTACAAACACATTTGTGATTTTGGAGCATGGACATCTACCTCTGCTGTGTCCGGGACAGAAACCTTTGCTACTCAAACTTGTCACAAAGGTCTGGAGAAGAAGAAATGGAGTGAACCAAACTGGGAGTTGGGGTTTCTGCTGACTAACAGATAACTTGAACATGATCTTGCAAGAAATATTTTAGTGTTTTTTAGGTTAATGCTTCAGATTGCACAAGAAATTAAGCCTAAATAGTAGAGTGCTTAGAACAGTAACTAAGGGGTTGAGATGTAGAGTCATCAAAAGCAGAGAGACAGCACCACCAGTGTTTGTAGATTTGGTAGTGTTGTTTTAAAATCTGTTCATGCCAAACAATATCAAGAAAACTTAATGTCTTCTTGTCTTCCCTTTTAGTTATTTAGACAGAACAACAAATTAACTGGTTTTGACAACAGTTTGGAGGATAAGCTGATGAGGAACAAGCTGTAAATCATGCAGGGATTTTAATTAAAAAAACAGATGTTGAAAAACAGCAAAAAGCGATCACTGGTTGGAATTTCCAAACCATTAAAGAATGGCAAAGATAAAAATGTAATTAGCACACAAACCTATATCTTCCAACAATTTAGACAGGAATAATGGCATTAAAACAGGAATTTTCCAAGTGCTGCTAAGTTATCAGCACCCATTATTGTAACTCCAACCTCTGGCAAACAGTATTAGTATCTTTTACTCCCACCACATCTGTGAGGGTGGCTGTCAGCTTCCCATTGTTCCTGCTAAATATTTTATGTATTCCTTCCATACATATATACACATATATCTATATATGAAATGTATATATATGAAATGCATAAATTTTTTTCTTTCCACACCCCAGGCCACAGCAGCCATGTACTTTGCTGGCTTTACAAGCACGACATCCCTCAATGATAACTTGACATGAAAGAGATTAACTTGTATGTGAGTATAGTATCAGTTCTAAACACGTCAGAGCTCTAGGCACATAACTGTATGAATCTTTTGGAATATTCAAACGTGCCCTTTTCAAGAAATACTGGAGAATAATGCTAATTAAAAACGTTTTTCTTTGGGCAGTAAAACATTCCAGTATTTCTTAATTGGCACATACATTTCTCACAACAGTCCACTGGACACAGCACAAGTTTTATGAGTGAAAGATTCTCTTTAGCTCCATTTTTTAGCATTTCTTCTAATATTTTCGGATCCTTTAGCTGTTATTGTGAAATTTATTTCTGGAATGAGAGATGGCAGTGTGGAAACTAATTAATCAAGCCCCACGGATGTCTATCAACATGTGCATATCTTAAGCTACTCCTCTACACAAAAAGGACTTTTCCAGCCATGGCTGAGCTACTGTGTCCAACATAGGTCATGTGGAAACAAGCTCCCTTGCTGGATCAGCTAATGAGAACTGAAAAATCCACACTAAGATGTCTTCTGCTAAACTGGAAAGTTCATTCATACCAGTCACATTTGTTTAAATCCCTAAAGCGGGCAAAAGGCTCTGTAATACTGTCACTACGCCCAAGAAAGCTGTAGAAGAGTGAATGCATATCCAAGAGAACTATTCAAGCAAGAGGAGATAAAGCTAATAAACAGCAAACACAAGGAGAGTTGTGCTGGAATGCTAATGCCAGTTCAGGGCGAATCACCTTTTTAAGAGTACCAGCACAAGTATCTGTGTTCGTGCATTTCTCATCAGCTGAACGGGAATTGGAGTAATGCTGAACCCTGCTGTGACACCACAGGGCAGCTCTCATGCCTCTTTGGGAACCTCCACACCACTGAGTGCCCTTCCACTCTGTCAAAGGCACAGTTCTCATTCCCATCGGAAGCACTGTTCATCATCTCCCACACAGGATGCCCACTACTTGAGAGAACTATTAACAAACATGAATACTTAATAAAACGACAACATGCACCTGAGTACTCTGGTCCATGCAGCAGTCCTTCATGGGGGAAAATTTTAGGGTCCAGGTTAGGAAAGAAATCAAGAAGTGTCTTGAAGTCTTGCTGATGGTTTTACAAATAAATGGCTCCAGTATGAGATGATTTATTCTGATCAACACACTGATAAATAACAGCTGCCACAAAACCACCTCAGAACAGACAGTCCCTTAAGTAAGAAGGGCCCAAGCCACATTTTGTGCTTAGTCAGGCTTTTGTTTGGCACTGAATTTCTGTAAGTCTGTGCATTCTTAATACATCAAAATGAAACTCTTATCCCTTCCTGCCTTATGAAAATCAATATATAAATGTATTATACTGTCTATCAGACAATAATTGGTGCTGCCTTCTGGGAGCATGGTGCTCACTCTTATGGAAAACAACAGAACTCCAGCTCAGCAAGTCACCTACAATGGGTTTTGCCTAATAGTGCTTGATTAGTGTCCAAGAACCTATTACTTAATGTCTACTCCAAATCCACGTCCAAGGTGATTGCAGATAGAAATCCAAAGACTAGGAATGCAGCCTTTGGAAATGCCGGCCAGGTGGCTGGAACAGCAAAGACTTACTAGCTGTAGCCTCCATTCCTTTCGGGCTGTAACACATTTTTTTTCTGGCAGGGGTTAGTTCAGACTGTTCCCTTCCTTTCCAGAATACAGGATTTTCAGTGGGGTTATTAGAGAGGAAACCTGCACAGCACTGTACCCAGGGTAAAAAACAGCACTCAAGACTGATCTAGTGCAATAGCATAAGCAAGGTAGTGCCATGACAGCCTCACAGAATGGACACAGGTGACAGAGTTTACCTCAACCCAGGTAAGCTGAAAGTAATACTACGAGGGATCAGCACCTGATGGTGAGCAGGTGCCAAGTACAAAGCACACTCAAAAGGGGCAGCCAGAATAGGAAGATGTCACAGAACTGGTGATTCTATTCAGGCTCTCATATTTGCTATCATGGTGACCAAGGGTTTATCTTACTCTTGCCATTTACATCTCCTTCATGTCACCCAAAAGCTGTTGCCAAGCTGATGTAAGGCTATGTTGGCACAGGGCGACAAGGAACATTTCAAATGTTGCTATAAAGACAAAGGTATGAGGTTTGTTTAACAAAAGCACAATCTTCAAATTGTGCTTTTGCTGGAGACCTTCAGCTGCCTCCAGGAAATATTCAAATATGTGTCAAGATTTGGAACAGCTGGGATCAGGTCTCCTGTAAGACTGCTTCATCTGAGTCCAAACAATCATGGAAAAGCAGCCAAAGGAGTATTCCAGTCAGAAATCCACTGCTCTCTGTGGCCAGCTGGGACATGGGCTTATCACATCTATTGAAAACAGTCAGAACTGGACAAATGGATCCTTGAGGAAAGATGCAGGTCCACTGGCAGAAGGAATGAAGGTTGATTGATCCATGAAGGAGGGAAGATTGGTAACAGTCCAATGGTAACAGTCTATTCAAGAAATTTTACTGGAAGCACATTGGTATTTGTGTCACCGGAGACCGAATCCATACTGGGATCTATCTGTCTAGATTTTGACTTTATGCATGGATTATTTGGACATTGAGTGATCACTGTGTCCCATGAGAAGAACCTGGAATCAAGTGGAGGAAAAGAGTCACTCCCAGGGTGACAACAGTTCAATGTACAGGAGTCATTTGTAGTACCATGGCATCCCTCTTGCTCAAGCAATGACACAGCATGAATCTAATTTTAGACTCTGCAAAGGTAGATACCTTGTGATAGCTCTGACCCAAGAATCTTGCTATTGATCCCAAAGGTGCAGGGGGATTGGACAAAGACAGGGCTTAGGGGAGGGACAAAATGAATGTATCTTTCCCCTCTTCCTGCCCACCCATGGCTTGCTCACTGCTCTCCACAAAACAAGGTGTTTTCTCCTTCCCCCTGCAGAAGCAGATGATATGGTGGAGAAAGTGTCAGGAATAACAAGCAATACTGCAGGATAAGTAGTAAACCCCTACAGAATATATAATCCTTTGTGAAGAACTCTTTTGGAAATACTGTAAAAATACCTATTTATTGAGTGGGGGGGAAGGGGGCACAGGTCATAAGCTTCCTATCAGTCAAAAACAGTCAGCATGGACAAGCTTTATTTTGCTCTGAGACTTCGGGAAAAAGATTACCTTTCATTCAGGACACTAACACATCACCTATGGACAGAATATGTTTTTGCTTATGAAGTATTAGTTAGCGTGATTTCACCCCTGACTAAATAGGATAATAGGTCTATTTCTATATATGTGCTTTTAAGAACCAGTTTGAAGGAGCTAGTTTTAGTCCATCCATTGAATAACAAAGTGAACACTAAACGAGGGGGAAAAAAATACCAAGAGCTTGAATTCAGGGTTAATTCTTTCAAGCTCTATAAATCTTCAGTGTCCATCAAGGCGTATGCAAGACTTACCTGTATCTGAGCAGCAAAGATTAAGGTATAAGATCAATAGGTGTAATCAAAATGCGTTTCTTTTTTTTCCCCCCTTTTGCAAATGATAGCTAATAAGACCTGGAAAGAATTGAGAATATGTCTGCAAAAAGCAAATAAACTCCAGAGATACAATCTGTTCAAACAGGGACTGGTTAAACGTGTTACTGTTTGGTAGCAAGCACTGGAACATTTCCAGTTCTCTGCAACTTGTGGAAAAAATTAAGAATAATCAAGAAGCTGATACTGGTATTATCTATGTACATATGCACAAGGACAGCAATACAGAGCCTGACGCACTGCAGACACAGGGTTGTAGTGATTTAGACCAAGAAAGCAAACACCTTATATTACAATTTTGCTCCTATATTTATCCCCACTTCCATCAGAAGTATCACAATCTTCTCCCAAAAAGGCATAAAATTTTTGTGTCTTCCAAGGATAATTCCATCCAAGGTGGATGGAACGAGAGAGACGCAATTTATCTCACAGAAAGTGACACGTTTGCACATGCAGGTCCATGAGAGTAACACAGCAGTGTTCCCTGTCTACACTGCCAACCTTTGGAGTCCAACACACACCTCCAGAGAGCAGCACGGCAGTGCCAGGCTGTAAGCAGCTCAGTATGCTCCACTTGAGCAAAGCTTTCCAAGAGCGCAGTTCAGTACCTAAAGAGGCGCCAAGTTTTTGGGTTCTGATGCATGAAAAAGACCCAGTGTCTGTTAAAGTTAAGAACTTGATAGAGACAGCCATAAAGAGCTTGATGGAAGCACAGAGTCTGGGCTGTGACAGCAAGGAACAGAGATAAAATTACATTTTGCCAGAAGGATAAGCATTAGGAGATTAATGGCCATATGATAGTCTAAGTGCATTCTAACATCTATATGGTTCAATGATATTGTCTGGTGAATAATACCCCAAGAACCAGTATCTAACAATGGGGAAGGAGAGTTAATTAAATAATAGCTTGAAAAGGGACAGGTTGCCTGTGTCATGTCTTGGAACTTTCCAGCTTTGTAGAGTGCAATTAGCTCCTTAAACCACAAGAATGTGGAGAGCAGCTGCAATATAACATTAAAAATTCATGCATGTTGTTTTAAAAATAAATTTTTCCACATTTGCAAAGCTAAATTTTTAAGGTAAATCTATTAATTTATCTTTCATCTCGTCTAGTGAAAAATCTGACATTAGGTAACCTGACATGCATGAAGCAGCCTGTACTTTTGTGGGTGGCAAATCTGTTCACTGACAAACTTCTAGAAAACCTGTCACACAGCAGGCTCTGGAGGTCCCAAAAAGCAGCAGGACAATCTGCTACAGACCTGCCTGGGCCTTAGCTCTGGGTGGATAACACACATGACCATATTGCGGGGCGTTGTTCTCTCTTGGCAAGCACTGGCTAAGCATCTTCGGCAAACGGCAAGAGAGCAGGGAGGAAAATGAGAGGTCACGAGGAGCGCCATCAAAATGGACTTATTGGCAAATGCCTGTTGCAAGACAAATAACTACAGAGAGGCAGGAGCTTCAGAAACACCTGTGTTCACCAACTGTCTTGCCAATCACTACAAACTGTCCATTTCCATGCCTGCAGTTCTGCATAAGAACACGCAGAGCTTATTTGATATATTGAGCATTTGTTGCTCCTGTATTATTACTGATATGAGCTACAAAATAAAAAGTCAAATTGTATAACTTAATTATATAAATGTAGGCCTAGTTTAGTTTGAAAAAATCAGAATGTGAACAGGCTCAGTTTTCCTATCAAAACTCCTTTTTTTTCTGTGTCAATCAATTTTGGGTAGAAACTACTTAAAACCTACCTCTGGGATACAAGCATTTGAACAAATCTATAAAAACCAAGGCTACTGATGATAAAGTATGGCAGCAGTAAAATTGTGCTATATTATCGAACCCAGGTATTTATGATTTTACATGAAAACTAAGAAAGTTCTCGTAGTCTAAGGAGCAATCAAAAGGCATCACCACAAGAAAAAGAAAGAAAGAATCTGTATATCCTAAGGTGTCTGCACAATTTTGATTTAGTACTGCAGGTTAATCCATCCTAAACTACTATCAAACAGTAACGACACCATTCATCATTCTTTTGACTGGAAGTAATGACAAGATCTCTGGCGCTGTGTGGGGAAAAAGGAATTTTTGTTCCTCAGAAGATACAGAGATTCAGAATATGGATTCAGCCCAAACTGGAGAGGAAAATGCAAAAATTATACCAAAAGTATCTAACAGAGACATTTTAAAAAGTTGGTTTAGTTCTTCAGACATTCAGGTTATTTTGATTTTTATTTGTATTACTATGTAAAAAAGTCACAGTTAAAATTAATCTAAACCACAGAAATCCCAAGATATTACAAGTGGAACCTTCAACAATAAATTTACTCTTTCATTATTCCGAGCTTATAAAGGAGAAAATTTATCTCCTCCCCTCCTCGCCAAAGAGGCTTATTTGTTCATCAGGCATTTATTTTAAAAATACTCTGCTAATTTCCATGCACATTTCAGAGAAAAATAGATGCTTTTTATAGATTTATTTAATTCACAGATGCTATTTTAATTGGTCTCCCATACAATCGTCTCTCACTGGGAATCTGGATGGCTCTGGGGAATTGGCAGCAACTTTCAGAGCTTTTCCAGGTCAGCGATTCAGATGTAACCAGCGTCACTGGTGGCTGGAAATTAACATGGAGAAAACTGCTTGATGGCCTACGTGAAATAAAGTCATGATTGCAGTCCAGTTGCAGTTTGGCAAAACTAATCGGTGGTTTTATGGGCCTTTTTGGAAACAGACCCAGAAAACTGGCTTCTGCAAATTATCTTTCCCATTAGGGCTGAAGGCAGACTTCAGAGTCACAAACATGAAGCCTTCATTATCAGTTCACCTTTTTCATGATTAATGATGAAGATTTCATGGTTTTTCCAAATTCTGTCACTTTAATATTCTGGGGACTGTTTGACATGTGCTGCTTTAGACTAAGACGGCCAATCTCTTTAAGCTTCATCTATTGTCCCAGGGTGGGTGGAAGGGAGAGAGAAGAGAGGGAAGGAGATGCTTGTCCTGCGTTATTCTTTACAGAACCTTACTGAGAGAATTTGGAGCATCTCTCCAGTGACGGAGAGACTGCCTTGGGCACGTAACCTTTAAAAGGATCGAATTTGCTTCTGTAAGCTTCTCCCTCATGTGCCTGCAAACACACTGCAAGTACTAGGCTAGATTGTCAGAAAATGTGTCAGACCACGACCTTGTACAAACACTTTAGCACAGCAGTAAGGTCTTTATCCCTCATCAACTATTCCAGTAAATCCTACCTGGATGTTTTGCTTATGATTTCCAGTAAAAATAGGCAGTTTTTTTGATTAGCACATGCTTGTTTTCTAACCTCTCATCCATCCTACCAACAAGACTTCCTCAAGGACTGGCTTTTACAACAGCAGCACTGTTAAAGACATAGCTCAGGTCTTGCTTCATTTTTTTTTTCCTCAGAGAAGGAAGTTACAAAGCAAACTTGCGTCTGTAGTGAAATACTGTTCTCAAAGATCACAAGATCCTGAAGTCTTCACGGAATGGATGCACTGATTCAGCTAAAATTAATGTATAGAACTAGGATGAACAGAAGGTGCACATGTTCATCAAATTCTTATATAACCTTTTCCATTATCTCATTAATTCCTACTTAAAAAAACCCCAAACCAACCAAACCCAAAACCCAACCAATGAGATCAGTTTCTTCCCAGTTACTTTGTCTGGCTCTCAGTGGTGTACCAACACAGGGATTTTTGGGTTGCTTTTCTTGTAAGGTTTGTAATGAATTGCCTCTGGTAACAAACTAATGAGGTTGTCAGAAGCTACAACAAAACAGTTCTGCAATTTATATGAGCAGGATAGGGTCTATTCAAAATATATAAAAAGGTACACAAAAATCCAGTTTTCCTCAGCGCTATACAGAGAAGAAAAGGAACAAATATCTTTGTTTAGTGTCATGTAAGTAAAAAGGGTAAAAATGCAGAATAAGAAAGAAAAAATTTCCCAGGACAAAGGAGAGTAAAATGCAGAAAGAAATCTAATGACCCATTTTGTCCACGGCAATGGTATTGGGAAGCAGTACACAGCTAAAGCCCAGTTAGTAAGTACTTGTTTGGTTTTAAAAAAATAATTTCTGCTTCTTTATCATAACTTATTCCATAGTGCTTTGTGCCAGGAAAGAAAAATTGTCTATGCCTAAAAAGATTTCTTCTCTGCTTCACATACTTTGGAGATTTGGAGTTAAGAAGTACAAATTCAATTTACAATTTGTGACACCCATGAGAAGTTTAGAAATTCAAACTTGCTAGAAAGAGGGAAAACCAAACTTCTGTTACTTCACACTGAAGGGCAGAGGATGCTGAATTACCTTCTGTGCAACAGTGACAGCTGATTTTCTTCCTTTTTTTCCTTCTGCTATTCAATGGTCAATTTGCAGTTTGCTTTATTACCTTCTGAAAATGTCAATGGTTGGAAACAGCTGTTTGAAATCCACAGCAGTCCCCAATCCCATAGAAGAATTTAAATAGGTAAACTGCTGTGCAGTAATCCAGAAATTAGTAGGTATAATACATCATCTTCTGCTCTAGCTGTCAGTTCTGGAGGGTCTTGGTTCAGTGCCAGTAGGCAGTCAGGCTGTACTGGAGGCTGCACACCACAGAGCCTCCTAACAGCACAGCTCTGCAACCCTGGACGACAGTCCCCAGGCTGTGAGGATCTGCCTGACCACAGAAAAAAAGCAGCAGAAAAGGAGCAATTGCTCTGACAAGGGGTCATTCTAATTACCAGGAACAAAGTAGTGTAGAAGTAGATAATTCCCAGTCACAGGAACTGGTATTATATTGATATCCAGGATGCAATAAGATACGAGCTGGTGAAAATTTTCATGGATCAGTTCAAGGTATAGTTATTTAAGTGAACAGAGTACCCAGACTTATTTTGTTAACCTAGTGAACAACATACATGCCTTGTCACTCTGTCATGGCAGCATATGTGATAGCAGAATAATTCTGTGCCAAAGTAGACATACACACAGTTCTCCATCCACACTTACCCTGAAGTGTGGAAGAACTTCTGGTCAAACGTGTGTCAGTTCTGGCTTACTGAAGCTGTCTGCTTGCTCCTGGGGAGACTAGATGCAGGTGACATCTGCATGCAGGTGACAAGAGGGTACAGAGTCACCCACAGTGTACCTAGAGGTCCCTAGAGTAGCATATGGCAAATTCTCTAAGACCAAAGGGTTCAAGTCAAATCGAGTTCGGGAAGCAGCCCAAGGAAGAGAAGGCAGGACTGCCACAACACTTGGCCTAGACACCTCAGCAGTGTGATTTGCTAGTGGAGACAATTTATCTTAAGCCTGAGGTACTCATTGCTGCCCCTCCCTTCTCCAAGCTCCAAGCTGCTGCCGAGCTCAGCTGCTGCAGCTTATAGCTCCCTTCCTAAGGTAATGGGCACTGCTTTTCTCTCTCTCTCCCCATATCAGGTGACCATGCAAAGCAGTTCAGCAGTTGCCACATGAGATACTGAACCAACCCAGCAAGGCAGACAGCTATGGGGCAGAATTCCCAACAGCCACCAAAATGTTAGGAGTCCTTGCTTGCAAACAGAATGTGCTAGATACACTGCAGCTAGTGGGGGACCAGAAGCACACACTGCAGCATGAGAGAAATCCATATGCTGCAAATATAGGGGAACAAGTAGTTCTTGTTCCACAACTGAGGTATCCCTTGAAGCTAAGTTAGGAGCTGAGAATTCAGCTTGGGGGTTTTACCAGCACCAGACCACAGCCAGAACCAGCTTTGAGGAAAAGCATTCCAGACAGTTGCTGGTGCTGCTTGACTGGGTGACCCTAAGCAGCAGCTCAGGTCACCCAGCATTCACCTGGGAAGAGGCACTGGACCTGGGGATCTGTTGCTGCACCTTACGCAGCAACAGTCTTCTCAGCCATTAAATTCCACTTCCATAAAACCAGCAGTGCCATAGTTAAACACAGCACAGAGAGACAAGGTAGTAGAAAGGATAACTTATCTCTAGATCTGTGAGTTTCCAGTGTGCTGTAGCCAAACAAACTTCATAGAATAAACACTACTCAAGAAGACGCAGAGCAAGGAAGGAATAGGTTCATGTTCCCATCCATTGCAAGAAAAAGCCCATAGTAATGACAGGAATTGGAGTTATTTGATAATTTAAATAATTACGCAATTGCCAGACTGCTTTTCTGCAATCTCTGTCAAATACCCATTTTCTTGCTAGAAAATTTCAGCATTAGGCTGAATTTTGTAGGAAGTGCAGAGCACAGGGAAGATGGAATAAAAGATAAAAGAAATTAAGAGTTTAGTGATCAGCCCATGAAGCTAAAGAAATTGTGTATTTATCTGTTGCTTTTCATAGTGTACAGGTGCACAAGGTCAGATTCTGATTGCTCTATCACAGAAGCAAAGTACATGCTAAGGGGTGCATCAGCCTGTCTGTACATGTGGAACATTTGAACACCCAGGTCTGCCTCACAGCCATGTGCTCATGCACCTCCTTCAAAGCACCAAGATATACAAGGTGTGTGTCACCATGACACACCTGCCCCATGACATCTGCTTTACTACATGTGACTTTGGGGACTTACTGCTCTTCTCCAGTAGAGGCATCAAAACAGGGGAGAGCAACATTTAGTCAGCAGCAATTTCACAGATAAAAATGAGCTATTCAGGTAATTTGATTTATGTTTTTTAATGCTATAAAGTATTAACCTATGCTTTAAGAACCTGTCTGTGCTGTGTCTTTCTGTCACCAAATCCATGCTCTTTCCAAGAATTGGGAAGCAGGTTGTTGCTGGAATTTCTTGGCCATCACTATGGAGAGTATCATGTTTAGAGAAGAAACTTTCAAGTGGCAGCTGGAAAAGTTCAATGCCCAACGGTGTTATGTCCCAGCAGTAGTGACTGCTTAACCCCAATTTGAAACTGTGATCCCTTCCAGGAACAGAGCTAGTTCTTACATATTGATTTTAAACACTGCTACTACTCATGTCTTACCTTGAAGCTAACAGAGGCCATTTTGGTGAAATATTTTTCTATGTTTCCCTTGGTTTCTTGTATTGTTTTGCAAGGTATTGAATTATTCATTGTAAAAATAAGCAGTGCTACATAAGCAAGTTTTTGAGATAATAGATATGTTGATTTTTATGCTTACATGCATGACAAGCCCTTGACTTTCTTCTTGGCAAGAAGGTAGAAGTTGACTTTAACTTGAGACAGAAGCCGAAGCCAACCTCTAGCTGGCTGCTGTAACTGCTGTGCAGAGAATCAGTGTGTATTTAACTTGCAGTAAAAAAAATCCTGGCCAAAACCTCTGTTTCCCATAATGACTGTGACAGAAGTGAGGTGAAGAAACGCAGTTTCAGCCCTTGACTTGAAGGCTTGTTATGAGTGACAGGGGAAAAATGGATTCAGCTTTATTGTATTTGATTATGCTCATGGTCAAGCACAACCTGATCTTCTGAGGACCCTTTCTAAAGGTAGGAGAGGGGTGAGCACTTCCAGAAGGGATTTTATCCTATAATAGGGTGGAGGGCATCATTCTCTGGGAGCATTTACTTCTTTGCGTAAATCAGTTTAAACCAGCTCCTGACTTTAGGGTTGCTAAAACTAAGTAAAATGAGTATCACACTGTTTTCATACTCCTCATATAGACCATACTTTGCTGGAAAATTCTCAGCCACAATCACCTGACATGGTGAGACAACCTCAGATCATGCTCATAACTGCTAAACGTCTCAGTCCTAAAATACATTTTAAAGGAAATTTCTTATGGGTCACCAGATGAAGAGAATTTTAAATAAACACTCAGTGAGGTATTGCTTCTTGTAGGTATAAATTATAAAACTTGTAAATCATCCTTGTAAAATGCTTGGGGTTTTTTTGGGGGGGGTGTTGTTGGTTGGTTTTTTTGTTGTTGTTTTGTTGGTTTGGGGTATTTTTATGGTTCATCCAATACTCTGTAAGCTGCTTAAAATTTCTCCTAATTTAGAGTGCATGCAAGCTCTAGTTGATTGTCCTTGCTGCCCTTCATTTAAAGGAACTATTACTCAAGGTGGGAATATTTTCAGTGTAGCTAAAACAATTTGGGGTAGCAACACCACCCAGCAAAGTGTTTACAGGTAATTCTGTGGGAAAAAATTCATTTAACACAACTAAAGGCATTGCACAGATGAAGCATGCACACATTCTAGGGACAGATGTTCCCTGTACTACAGAGCATCCTAGGAGGCTGTTGTTAGCTAAGGATAAGAGGCATCATTTTTACTGTTTCAGGAGAAAGCAATGAATACTTTACATGTAGGCGCTTTGGAAATGTGCCTGAGTGACACACAAGAAGACCAACTCAAGTCCCAGCAGAAAGGGAAAATTAAATGTGAACAGATGGGCTAATTCAGCATTTTCAAGGAGTGAAATTCAAACGTGAAAGAAACCTAGCCAGCTACAGATGACAGGGCCTGTCTCAGTTCAATCTTCAAGATATAATAGCAGACTCTTGATTTATATTTTTTTTTACCTCCTTCAAATTAATCTTCTTCAGGAAACTGGCATTTCAGTGGGTTTGAAGCAGTCAAATAACCTTCCCACTCCTGGGGATTCAGTTTCAAATCAAAATTCAATGTACCACTCACTAGACTTGTTGCTCTCAGTCTATTCAAGAAAAACCAAGCCCATCTGCACAGTTTGCTATTTATGTGTGCCAACATCATCTGTTTGGAAAAGGTCAGGGCAGAAGAAAAAGTTTTCATAGGTCAGCCTGTGAATGCCCTACCAGAGGTACACACGGATACTGAAACAACTCATTTCAACATTGCCAGCTTCCAGCGTAAGCTGATGATCCACTACTTTTCTGAGCACTGCATTTGGATAAACTATTAAAAATGCTTAACTGAAAACAAAGAAAAGGAGAAAGAACACCCACCAAGCTCAATCTCACTTGCCAAAGTTCCCAACCATACAAACCTCAGTTACTTGTCAGCTGCCAGTAGCATAGTGAACCATATAAGGTGGGTTGTGGCAGTGGATAACAGTAAGAAATGTGGGAAAAAATGTGTTTTCTTTGATTTTTTTTTTTTAAATGGGAATAATGGTTTGTGTAAGATGGAGAAAAAAAGTTCTGGGGAATCTGAAGCACCTTGCTATTTCTACTATTTGGCATGAATAAGAAAGTAAAAAAAAGTAATTTTAAAAAAAGTAATAAAAAACCCCTTTTCAGTGTTATGACTTGCAATATTTTGAAAGTTCTTATAACTTAAAATCTCAGTAGCTGTTTTTTAGATAACAAAAGGGCTTTGTCACCCTCAAATAGATAGCAATTTTCCTGTTAAAATTAAAAATCCAAAGCACTGTGAATTTTGAGAGAGAACAATATTTTTTCTTACAGCTTTCAGCAGTATGACTAAACTAAAACCTATAGGTACTTCCACAAAAAGTTTTTTTGAGGAATGTCAGGTGGGCAGTGCAGGAAAGGAAGAACATGCAGTAGAGGTAGCAACATTTTAAG
This sequence comes from Ptilonorhynchus violaceus, assembly GCA_013397565.1. Classification (NCBI taxonomy): domain Eukaryota; kingdom Metazoa; phylum Chordata; class Aves; order Passeriformes; family Ptilonorhynchidae; genus Ptilonorhynchus; species Ptilonorhynchus violaceus. The sequence goes on along the minus strand of VZRJ01005001.1, from coordinate 959,235 downwards.
GTTGTGACAGAACTCATAATTAAACTTAGATTATCTGAATTCCATCAAGCATCTTGGACCTTACTATCTTTTCAGAAAGAAAAATTAATTCTTAATGTCATGTCATTATATTTCATCTAAAGTTTATAATCTATTCATATGGGCCCTGCTGGCAATATGGATTATTAACACAACCCTAAAAAGGAAAAAGATCCATATTTGTTTACCCATAACGTAGTTGTTCATTATTTCTATCTCTTTCGAAGGATACATTTGGTTCTGTGCTTCTTCCTTTGGTTTGGATTGTTTATGGAACCAACACAGATTGTGTCCCTCACAACTGCTGAAACACTAACTCCAAGTTGCTGGAATAATACAGAGATTAGCAAGGGATCAGTGGACATGCTGAGAGCAGCTCAGTAAGTGGACAGAAAATTGTTCAAGAACCCTCTTCTCTAGACTCTGGTCTGCAATGACCGGTGTCAGGGGCAATTAGGGATTCCATTTACTTTCCTCATTCTAGCTCTATGTTTATGTAGTGGCTATTGGAAGAAACTTTTAATTGACCTGGAACAGGTATCTATGATAAATGACCTACGTGGGAGACTGATCTGTGCTCCATCATTCAACAATGTGCATGCAAGCTCATCTTATTTAAGAAAAAGAAAGCGAAAAAGAAAAAGAAAGTGAAGCTAAAGGGAGCAGAGTACCTGGTGAGCTGTTCCGCTGAATCCTTGTTATCCTACTTGGTATGTATAGACTGGATGAGTTTCACTAAAATGTCATTCTTTCACAGTGATTTTCCATGATATACTAAGGAGTGAAGCTGAACTCTTTCCAGGAAAATAAGTATATCGTTATATCAAGGGATACAAAAATAAATCTGGGAACCTTTGGCAACACCACAGACATATGACTAAACTGTTGTGCACAACATAAATACATGAAATAAAAAAAAAGTGAGGCAGAACAGCAATAAAATAGAAGATGCTGATAGGAACCAAGATTTACCTGTACTAGGAAATGCAAAATATATGAGAATCAGAACTATACTGCACCAGTAATGTAGTTACCTTTATCCTGCAGTGCATCTCCATCTAGCAACTGCATTGTAATTCTTGGCAATAAAATTTAGATTGAATCACTGAAAATGAGACATTAGCTAATGACTAAGCTAAAGTATTACAAATTGGGAAAATGCCACAGTAATATCTCATAAATTTGGTCAAATATCTTTAGTCAAAGAGCTCTGTAGGATCTCACTGCACCTCTACCCAGCTCAAGTCCTCCATTTCAGAGTAACAGAATTAGTCCTAGAGGGTTGCCAATTTAGCTGCATGAATAAAACCACAATCCACCATTCTTCATAAGTTTCCAGCATCTTGAAAATCTGGAAATACAGGAAAAATTAAAAAACCCCAAAAGTAAAAAAACCCCCAAACCTAAAACCTTATACATCTGAGTGTTATTTAAGATATTTTACAGTTAGACTGGTTTTCAGGCAAACGATGCAAAGAGAATCGAAGCACAAGTATTTGCTGTTTAGATGAGCAGTCTTTAAAGTCCTCTCACTCTGGTTTTCCCATTGTAAACTTTCCTGCATTACTGGAGTCTGTGATACAGCACTTATCCAACAGGGGCAAGCTCCTTCCTCAGACTGCTTTTACAGCACAGAAGGTTTCACTAGAGCAGGGAGGGAATTTTTCTCCAGAGAAGCTTCAAATTGGCTTCAGGCAGGTTATTACAACTTAGCAATAATACAGACTCTTGGAGTTCCAGTTCTTTGTAAGCCAGGAAGGCGATGAGCCCTGCAAAAGTATTCCCTGGCTTTGCTTCTTTCACTGACAAAGCACTGTTTCCTCAGCCCTCCATCACTGCACCACAATTCAATCATTCTGCCTCCACTTCTGCCCTCAGCTGTTCACAGTTTCCTATAAGGAACACGGCTGAGTAGAATAAAAAACATAGGACAGTGAACTGACTCCCTTTTAGTATTAAATTAATATCTAAAGTAAAGAGACACCAAGTGAGATGGACTGGCTGAAATAAATTTTGACTTAGCTTTCAAAACCAGGAGCACTTATGCTTTCAGTAACCTTTCAGTTCTATTGATTCCGGTTTGCTTATCTTAGATGCCTCTTTTTTACTAATCACATAAGAAAACTGCTTCTGCTGACAAGAATTCTGTTTATCTTTAATGAAATATTAGTAAGTGCAAAATTAAAAAGTGGAAAAGGGGGAAGAGTATGCCCTTCCTTTGTCAGAGCCCTGCAGTAATTGTATTTGCTTATGTTAATTTTGATTATGTAGCAATGAGTGTAGCTGTAAGATAAATTTGCTTTGCAAGCAAACTAATAAATACAGCATTGAGGTCTATAGTAAGGGCAGGATCATCTCTGTCCACACGTAAAATGGGCTCAGTTATTCTATTCAGACAGGTGGCCTTAGCTTTCACTAAACTTCACTTCTGCAAAGAAGAAACACATTATTTAACATGGGTCATTACTCAGTAGATTTCATTGAACAATGGTGCATTTTGTTGTTTCTTTAGAAGCAGCAGTATGGGGGGGGGAAAGCCCTCGTAAGAAAATGATGTCTACACAGATATTACTCTTCCACAAATTGAAAAGGAAACAGTTGCCTCTTTTTCTGATACTGTTCATTAGTCTTCTGTCCCATGCATTATGAATTAAGACCTCCTGAAGATTAAGAAAGGAGACAGAAGATGCAGTCCATGCATGTGCACAGAGATAACTCACACCAGAGCTGTCACTGACTAAGGCTTAGGCGAGCCTTTAGCACAATTGATGGTGTAAATAGAAAGACAATTAGGCTACACTCAAAGGCCTTCCACATTAGTGTAAAAGGTGTTTAGCTGGGACAAAGGGAAGCTGAGTTGTAACTCTGGATCAGGCTGTGAAGTGTCATGGACATGTTTGTCACCTCCACGGTGCGGTGATTACAGAATTAATCACAGTTAATTGTTAATCTTGAGTGGTTTCACGGTATTGATCCAATAAGCCTACCTGACAACGTTTGGGCTTTGATGAGCAGGTGGGTAGAGTTTTGTAATGAGGAATTATTTGATTTGTCCAAAAATACTTCAGCTTACTGAGCATGGGAGGGCAAAAGAAATCCGATTTACCCAACACAAAGGAAAAACTCTTCCAGTGATAAGCAAAAGTAAAATTTGCAAAGCTAGATTTAAATAAATATTAGTTCTAAATGGGGCACTTCATTACAATTCTAAACTCTTTACTTTGTTAAAGAAAATCTTTGAAAAAGCTAGTTCAGCTAAAATAAACTCTAGCATTATTTTGAAAACAAAAAATAAAGCATAGGCTGTTTAGACTATTTATGCACTTTTTTTTCTTGCTTCCTTCCCTAAAAGAGAGACCAGTTCAATAACAATTACGTTTGCCAAAAGCACTGCTGTCACTAGATTAGGCCCTTTAAGAAGTTCTGATCAGAAATATCCCTGATCATTAATTTGCTTTGTTCTAGTCACTGCCACTTTTCACTGGGCTGTACAGAAACTCCTGCTGCCTGGAACATGCCAGCCACATTCACTCAGCTATTTATGCTTTCATTAGGAACACATCACTACAGATATATTTTCAATCGTACTACCAGCAAAGTAGTTAAAGATAAATCAGTAGAGCTATAAAACCCAAGGGAGTTAAAATTGCTAAGCTCACAAATAGTAGATTACATTCCCTAAAATCACAATCAAACATCACTGTGCTCCTGATTTCAAACAGTCCTGTTCCAGCTGTGCTCATTACTCACTATTCATCACTTCCTTTTTTTTGACGATTTTAGGGACTGAAATTCTTACACTGGTATTTTTAACATCCCTAAGGAATACTAAGGAGAACAGTTCCCTAACACTGGGTCCTAAGCACTGTTAGGCCAAAATCCGTGTAGAAGCAGCATTTCTTCTTACACGTTTTCTTTTAATACATTATTGAAGATAACAACACAAAAAAGTTTTCAAAGCTCCAGAGCTTCCAATCACTGAGCATCACTCCTTAATACCTTAGATCATGATCAATAATTTTTTATATTGTTTCCAAAATAGACTGCACCACACCTACCCACAGCTGAACTGTAAGAACTACTGCATGAGTCCCTTGGCTCAGACTCATGAGAGACACCGAAGAAAACTCACAATTCAAGTGAGGTGTCTCATAACCCTGTAAAAAACACAGTAAGACTTCAACACCTAAAAATGCATTAATAAGTCAGCACACTGGAGGAGGAAGAGCTTGCTGGTAGCTGCCTAAGCCATCTAATAAACTGAAAAAGAAGTGAGTGTTTACAATTCAATGACATTGTTCTCCCTGCACCCCAAGAATGCTGTACTTCGGGGTAGCCTGAAGAAGACACATATGGTGGACAGGGACACAAAGATCCTTTTTGCACTTAACTACTCCTGCCAGCCCTTATCCTCTTTTTAGCAGCATTTATTGTTCTACACTCAGATTTTGGGAGAGCAATGCTGGTTTTATTCCTAGTCATTCCATCTCCACATCTGCAGGTGACTCTGACCACCTGGTTATGAGCTGAAGTGGGGGATACCCTTGGGAACCAAGAAATGTAAGTTTGAATCTCCTTCAGCTGAAGAGGTTATTGATGCAGGTCTCTGAATTCATGATCACCAAGTGTACTGATCTGATGTTACACGCAAGGTGGGTGACCTGTCCTTTACCCCAACAGCCCTTCCTCTCCTTATGGAAGTCAGTATTCCACCATTTGGGGCACAGGGACAACTAACTTTGTGCCTATCAAACTAGTTAGAATTCAACATGTTTAACCTCATCATGCTGCCTGTGGATTTTTACAGGCTTCAGAGTTAGGTACAAATCACAGCAGGAAATCATATTTTTACCTAAACTACAATATCATAACCAATACATGTATTTTTTATCACCTTAATCCTTTAAAACAAACAAAGAAACCAACCAAAACCAAATTGCAGACCTACAAAATCTTATTTCTGACTCTCAGCTGGACTTGAAATTACCTTATAGAAAATTAGACTGATGGATATAAGCCATTAGTCCTTCTCAGCATAGAAAGTACTTTTCTGATACTGTCATGAAAAATTAACCATATTCTTCGAAAGAAGGAAGGACTTTAATAACAATCTGCTGTCAATCAGTCATGTGCATGAAGGAACAGCAGCAGCCACTCCTCCCTGTGCTTGAACTCTGTTCATTGGACATTTTCCCCCAGTGTGTGCATTGACAGATCTTCCCTGGGTAATTTATTATTGGAAACTGATGGCTGTAATAGCAGCCCTTCACTTCTGTTTTTGGATTGTCTGATCCAGGACAGTGTTAATTACGACATAATAATCAGCTATACAAAAAAACCCTCACGACAAAAAAAAGTGGATGTGATAGAACAAGCAACAGAGATGTTATAAATGTGAAGTAACTGGTTCAGCTTTTGAAGCATCTTCATATGCAATCATAACATGTGGAAAAGAGCAGAGGGACTAACCTAACAGCAAACAAGGGCTTGCTCCTCGGTGTTGCATCTTGTTCTGAAGATGAATTTTGTTGAGTGCTTTCAGGTGGATTTTTTAACCAGTCACAGACTAGAAGATGAACGGTTGTGTGACAGCAGAATCTTGGCAAAAATGGGGATCACTATCTAATTAGGATCATCCAGTTGCAGTCCAGACTTCTGTGAAAGGATTTCAGAAGGAATCCAGTAACTCATTCACAAGGACTCCTGTGAGCCTGGGTATTGCTTCTATATCGTGCAATATGAACAAAGAATCTATGATTCACTGCAAAACAGGCAATGTTTGCCCTTGGAGAAATTTAAAAAGTAACAGGATGATCAAGCTTCTGCCAGGAGTAAGAGACTTGTTTAATCCTTTCTCTGGGGAGAGGATGCATCAGATGACCTTCTGAGGCTTAATAACCATATTTCCTATGGCAAAAGTGTCTACTGGCCAGGTCAGAAAATGGTCAAAGAAAATTCATGCTTTCCCTTCTCAATTCTCTTTCAGGCAGAGCAGGCTGCTGTTTAGATAAATATACTGGGAAAACTGACCCTGTGTGGAGAGTTTACCATCTAGAGAGCTGAGGTTAGGAAGAAGGAAGTATTACCTTCCTCATTTTGTAGACTGCCTGTTAGATGGAAAGAAGAGAAGCCTTAGGGAAGAAAAAGTTTAAGCTCTTATTCACAGCTGAAGCCTTGATACCCTCTTGACCCTACCTGCCTGAAGGTAGGCACTGGCTTAAATGCATTCTTGAATCAGGAACTGACAGAAGAAATGACTCATTTAACTCAAGGGAATCTATGGTACAGCCAGAATTGGAAACCACGTACACAAATTGTTGGGCTGTGAATCAGTGACAAATTTATCCTTTGCCTCTCTGTAGTGGTGCAGGAGGGAAACACTTGATGTTTATCTGATTTAACACAAGCCATGCTAAATACTGTACCTAAAATGGAACATACAAATGGTGGATAGGGAAGAGGAGGTGGAGAAAAAGGCTGGGAGGGAGAAGAATTAGGGATGACATTTTATGTCTTTTAAAAGTCTGACCTTTTGGAAATATCACTGTGTACGTTTTAAATATTAATAAAGGCAGTAGCTGTTAGGAGGCACAGGGCTGTTGTCAGGAGGTGACCTTTTATTGAAGTAAAAGAAAATTGACAGTTTTATTAGCCATAGACTACTACAAACAGAAGCTACAGGAAAAAAGCAAGCAAGAAAGCTGTCATTGTAATCAGCTACATCCTGTAAATTAATCTGAAGATGTGTCTGTGTCTAAACATTGCTGTAGGTTCCTCTGTATCAGCCCGGACTTACCAAACAACTTGACTAAAAAAAGAAGAGCATTTTCCATTTCAATTCTTTAAAGAGATGTTATTCCCAGAGAAAACAACCATGACACTGGGATCCTCATTCCTGTGTGATCATCACTTCTGTGTGCCACTATATGTATCCCCCTTAGCTCTGAGTGAGGCCAGGTGAGAACCCTTTTCAAGCATCACCAACAGACACTAGATCAAGGATCAGACAGCTATTACCTCAGACCTAATTTTGCTTCTCAGGACTAATTCATTAAAAGATCCTTCTTCAAATTACCTAAACTTACTCAAACTAGAATTTTGATGCTACATGATTAGGAAAGAATCATTCACTCTGCTGCTTCATCCCAAACCATTTGGGGTTTTACTAGAAGTAAGCTGAATTAACTTCTTGTCTTCATTTTGCTGGTAGTAATCTCAAGGGTTCAGCTGTGTGTAATCCAAGGCCAGCTGATACAGCACAGCTGTGTAACCTTGACTCAAACTTCTGAGAAAATTGCTAAGTCGTGAGAATGAGCTGTGAAACACAAAGAGCAGACCCATCCAAGATGAGAAAAAGTAAAATTGCAGGCAAAGGTAACACTGTTCACATGGGAGAGTTAGAAGCTCAAAGACTTGCGAAGAAAAAAACTGCACCAACATGAAAATGTTTAAATTCCTACAGGAAAAAAAACCCCACACCCAAAAGAGACTTGGAAGTTGACAATACATCATCAAGGATCTCTGTTCCAAAGAGAACAGAGGTCATTCCTTCCCCACCTGACTGAAGGCTGCCTAGCCACTTTCTTTGTCTTCCTTTTGCCTGTCTATCCAGGCACGGGCCACAAGTTTATGAAGAGTTAATTCAGATTCTTCAACTCCTAGTGGGAATAAGGGATCAGAGAAGGAAAGAAAAGCAAAGAAAGGACAGCCTTTACTTGTCCTTCAGATATCCTTTAATGACAAACATAGTGCTACATTTTTGCACTTCACTACCATTTAGTTAAAGTGATAAGATAAAGTCTTTCATGTTTCAGCTCCATTCAGTGTGTTTGGTTTTTTTTTTGTTGGTACTTATAGTTCACACCACAGCAAAAGCTGGTTTATAAACTATGTTTAGTGGAGGGCAAAATCTGCCCTCCTTTGTCTCATTCTGCATAAGGTATTTCAATGAACCCCATAAAGACAGCTGAATCTGTTCCTGAGCATGGAGAAACCACTCAGGCTAGTGGGAGTGAGGAGGACTTAGAAATGGTGAACAGCATGGGATTCACTCCAGAAGGAAACAAGTCAACTTGTCAGCAAATCCCAGCACAAAAGGGACACTAATCTCTAGGAGTGAGTCCAAAGCTGGCCACCAAGTTGATTAGAAGGTGGCCTCACACCTCTGCTGTGAGGAAAGGCTGAGAGAACTGGGATTGTTCAGCCTGCAAAATAGAAGGCTCAAGGGCGACCTAATTGCAGCCTTCCCCCTGGAGGGGCCTAACGAGAAAAATGGAGAGGGGACTATTTACAAGGGTGTGACAGGACAAGGGGTGATGGATTTAAACAGGCAGAGGCCAGGTTTAGATTAGATATTAGGAAAAAATTCTTCCCTATGAGGGTGCTGAGGCACTGGCACAGGTTGCCCAGAGAAGCTGTGGCTGCCCCATCCCTGGAAGGGTCCAAGGCCAGGCTGGATGGAGCTCTGAGCCCCCGATCTAGTGGAAGGTGTCCCTGCCCAAGGCAGTGGGGTTGGAATGAGATGATCTTCAAGGTCCCTTCCAACCTAAAGTATTCTATGATTCTATTGTGATTCCTCTTTTTTTTACTCCCAAGACACCCACGGACAAGCACGCTCACCGCAAAGCAGCTTTGCTGGCATAAGCAACAGGTGCTGGCTAATCTGTACATCCTGGGTTTTCCTACTGCTCAAACACACTGCAAATATGCACACAAAAGGATAACTAGAACTTCAGAAAATAACTTCTTTTTTTAACGGAGGCATAATTTCTTTTCCATTCTTTTTTTTTTTTCTTTTGGAGGTATGTTCTTCAGCTGATAAAACACAGGCTACATTTGTTTAGAAAAACAGGCAGGATGGGAAAAGGTAAGCCTAAACCAAATATTTATTCTAAATGACAGAATTTAATCAGTTAATTCACATAGAGACATCAATGTGAGCTTGAGAACAAGCTAAAAATATGGCCAAGAAGTCAGGGGTAAATCAAATAGGAGAGAAAAGATAGTGAAGTAATTGTAAGGAGATTTACAAGTCTATTGCCTGGAAAAATATTCCAGGTAAGCTGCTATTCTTTAAAGTACAGCAAGGTACTTTAAACACAAAGAATGACAACAGTAACACTGTGAAAGCATCTATCCTCTTACTGTTTAGTTCTATTTAGAGGAGCCAGATTTCTCCTTCTCTTTTCTCTTTGTATTGACAAGGTTTAGGATGCCTTGAGGGCATTTTTGTATTACAATGTTATAGAACGCCCAGGAAAGAGAGACAAGCCACTCCATTGAAACAAAGGGCACACCTAGTCCATCCCGAGGAAAGCAGGCCTGGCACCTACCACTGAAATGCAGCTGTTTGGCAGCACGCAGAACGTCATGCACTCCTCTGGGACAAAACCTTCAACTGAAAGCAGAGTAAATGAACGTGATGCCTTCTGACATCAATGGAAGCCATTCCCTTTGACTTTACCACCTCTTCCTCCTCACACCCCACCAGAGTTATCCAAAACCTGAAGGTTATGTCAGCATTTACATATCTTTTATGAGAGGAAAAAAAAGTATTATAAAAAAGACTAATTGCCAGCTAGAAGTTAATATGTCATTTTGTAGTGGTATCACTAAACTTCTGCTGAATGAAATCTTTGTCCTCTTTCAAGGCAGAACAGTAAATACTCTAAAAGTTAGCAAGTTTGCAAAGCTCCAACGTGAGTGACAGTGTTATTCAGGGATGTAAGGGAAAAACAGACTAAAGAGGAAACTGCTACAGTACATTTCACAACAACAGGCACAAAAACCTTCACAAAAACAAGCTGTTAGAGCAAGTTTCCTTGATTAACTTATGGGACCTCAAAAAGATGGATGCCTTATCCTTAGAGCTCTTGAAGACACTGAGTAAGCTGGGGAACAGCCTTTTCCAGAAGGGATTAAACTTCTTAGAAATGATTGAAATGTATCTGTTCTGAATCAACAAATTCCACACAGTCTGTCAGTAACTAAGACTCTTTAGTCTTAGCCATGGACTGGGAATCTTCTGAGCACCCTCCCTCCCAATCTATATATTTATACTAAAGTAAGAATAGCAAAACACAAAATAATGCTCTTTGATACTGCATTTTCCCTTGGAAAATGATAGTTTCATGGTTTCCTGTCAGAGAGATGCAGGCAATGACCACAAGACAGAAGAGTAATGGGTAAATCAATTTTTCTCCTTTGCTTTTAAGAAATATTTTGCTTCTTCCCAATCCCCAGCATTTATGGCTGCCTTGAAGTTGAAAAGAAGGTTTCTGCTGAGCCACAGCCTAAGGAAACTCCTCAGTGTACATGAAAAGCGAGTTACTCTCCAGGGAAATGGCTAGAGATTTCAGCTTTTTGTCCAGAGATCTGAAGAGATGAAACATCAAATAGATATGAAACATTCAGATACAGCGAAGAGTAAGAAACCTTTATACCCAGTCTGTGAGTAGTGCCTTTTTAATGCACTCTTGTCTACAAAGTCACTTCCTGAAAATCTATTCATGCCTGTGCAGAGACCCTGCATTAGTCCTATATGCCACTAAACCCTCCAAATTACTTAGATGACCCAAAGTCAGAAAATGTTATTTCTGTGATGCTCAGCAGCTGGTATAAATCAGAATTACAATTTCAATCAAAGGGGAAGTCTAGAGCAAAACACATCATCCATCAAAATTATACCTGGGACACCTCAGGAGTGTGACAGGAAAATATGCACATGCCTAATGATACACAACAGAAGACCACAATTACCTGCTGAAACAAGATGTTCTTTTGGAAAAAGTAATGACTGGTACATATTCACACATCTATCTGTGTTTCCAGCTCAGCACACCAAAAGGCAAAGTAGGGCAAAGACCTGGGTGGGTTCTTTTTCCTCCTCTTGTTCTGAGGTATCCCTCACAGTACAAAAAGCAAGCTCATTTTCTTTAGAAACTAGTATTAAAATAGATTTGCACCATACAGATAATTTCTTCATGCTGCTGTTTCAGCTAAAATGCTATCTGGTCTCAGCAGAAGTGTTAATATTTGAATTACCCATTTTTTTCCTTTTGAACTGCAAGGAAGTTACATGATACCAAACAACTGTTGCAGGGGACAGAAGAAAGCAGTCCAGATAAACAGGATGAGAGTAGAAAGCCTGGAGATGTGAGGAAGGGAAGGATAAGTCTTTTTAGTTATTTTTAAAGAAATCACATAGTTAATATTTACAGAGCATGTTGCATCTGGAGGGATGTGCAGGTGTTCTGGCATGTTCTGGAGATACCAGAAATATCCAGGCCAACGTTTTGAAGTCAACATTGGCGTTTCAATCAACAGTCTGCTCAGTCTTTTCACATCCATTTCCTGAGGACGTTTCCTACCTCTGCCAGGACATGGCGCAAGCAGCTTGTGCTCGCACCAGGGAGATCAGTGGGGAAACAGCAGTTTTTAAGCATATGGTAAACTGGGCTGGCTCCATGACAAATAAAATGTATGTTATCAGCTAAAGGCAAGGATAAAGAAGAAACAGAGAGAAGATGCTCAGGTCTGTTGGCTCAAAAAGTTATGGCCAGCTGTTACCAGTCAAAGTTTGTTTATTTACTTAACATGAAATTTTCTGCAATTCTGTGTCCAGTGAAGAAAAACCTTAAATCCCCAATGCTTTCAGTATAACGCCTTTCATGATAATGAAAACTTCCAGTTCTGGCCAGGGAGTGTGTTAACAGTTTCTGCTCCCCTAAAACATTGGTCTCCTCTGAGGTTAACAGGCTCTGCAACACCCAAGCAGAACCACCACCCAACTCAGTTTCTTCCCTTTCAGCAGCAGACTAAATTTCTTTCATTTTCTATAGTCACTTTATGCAGCACCACCACGTACAAAGATGATTGCTTAAATCACAGTTCACTTTGATTTAGTGGAAGAGAGAAAGTCCACAGTGACTTGGGCTACAGATTTTCTGTATGATTGAGGCAGTGAGAGTCTGGGGCCCTCATTTTTCTTGATTTTGCTTTAAGATAACCACAGGCACACCTCAGCTAGCTCTGTAATTCTTCAAGATTCTTTTTATATGCAATAGAGAGCAGGCTGAACTGTCTTAAGGTAGTGGTGCCCTTCCCTGATAATTCTGGAAACTGACCGGTATCTTTAAAGTTAAATGAGCTTAATTGCAGGTATGCTAGTTTGGAAAACGTTTGAGTAGGATCACCCTGGAAAATTGTAGCTCCTTCTGACTAAAAGCTCCTAGACAAATCTATCACTTTTACCCATGCAGTGATTTAAATCTTCACAGAGATAGAATTCTCATTTAAAGATTTTTTGCAACCAGTCTCTTAAGGTGTCTTGGCATCTTCAGCTTCAAAGATCCCAGTTGTGGGTTTGTTTATTTGTAGATGTTACATTTCAACTGGATAGAGTGCAGAGAAGAGTCAGGAAAACAGAGACCCAGAAAACATGAGCTACAGAACTGGACTTCATGACCCCCAGGAAAAAAATGGTAGTACTTTCAAAGCATTCACAGGACAAGAATCCAAACTGGTGGATCAGAGAAGAAGGAAGAGACTTGAATTATAGCAGAGAAGATTCCTGTCCAAAGTCCAAGATGCACATTCCTCCTATCAACTCATTCAGAAACACATTCTTCTTCTTCTTCCTCATTCTTCCACTATTCAGACACAAAGTTCATTATTTTAGCTTTTGTATTTTACTGAAACTATTTTTATTGTGTCACGGATGTAATTGCAGAGAGATAGGGACAAACTGAAACCTTTGTGTCCCGTAAGTCTATTGAGAAATCAAAATTTCCTAGAGAGCAAGAAGCAAATTCAAACCCAGTTTGAAGGAGTGTGCTATAATGGGAGGCCTTTACAAAGGTAGTTTGGAGGTTCTCATAATTTTTTTTAATTCAAGAAAAGATTAAACAAGACTGAAAAAGTAAAATCATCTCTAAAGCCTGTTTCAAGTATTTGAAGGATATTGACAGTATTTCTTGCACAGACATTTCTCTCTGGGAGCCTGAGATGCTGTTTGTAGTTCATTTTTTCCCCTATACATTTGCATTCTTGCACCACCTCAACAAGAACAATATGGGCACAAAACCCACGTGTCTGTGTAATGATGTGCAGTCCCTGACTGCCAGTTGCACATCAGTGCAGAAGCAGCTGCCTGAGACTTTTTGTTTTCATCCCATCCACACCGAGTACCTCCAAAAGGAAGAAGAGATGTCACAAGCACTTACATTAGTTGCAAGTTCAACTCTGAACTACTGGCAAGCAGCTTGTCTTCAAGGAAGAGGCCCTTCTCTGAAGCCAGTCCCAAGCCATTGCTTAATGTGGTATATCCAGACTTTGCCCAATGCTGCAAATTCCAGCAGCCATTCAAATATGAGATCAATCTGTTTGCTAAAAAGCCAAAGAAATGGGGAGTAGGAAAAAGCAGACACCAATAAGGCTTTTTACTTGATCTCCAGAGATCCTTGATGGTTTTTTCAAAGCAGTATTTCCAGAAACTGATTAAAAACAAGCTGCAAGTTTATGGAGAGTCATTTGTATAAAGATGTAACAAGGGGAAAATCAGAATTAAGCAAGTTCATTTTTTCCTGCTGGATAAAGAGAATGGAGGGCAGCACTCAGCCATGCTGTGCAATCCCAAAGGCACAAAACTCCAAACCAGATAACTCCTGTGTATGATGGTCCCCTAGTGAATTAACAACTGTCTATAGGCTTTGGGTATAAACCTGAAATCTGCTGTTATAAGAAACAGTATCTCACTTCAGTATAAATAAAACATACATCTGGATTTCTGCTGAATTCTTTGTTCCCACTCCTACACTATGATTGTTCCCAAGCAGTTTTCTCTTTCCCCAGGAGGCGTAAGAAAGGTGCTTAGCTAAGCCAAACAACACAGTTAATTGTATAAAAAGACTGGCTGACTGTCTCTCTGCCCAAGTACTTTATCTTTGGTCTGCTAAAAAGAGGGAATAGGGCACACTTTAGAGAAATTCTGAGGACAGGACTGCGTCTACAGCGCTGATATACTGACAAAGCCCAGGCATAGGGAATGGATGTTTTGTTCCCAATTCAATAATAGAGTTGTCAATTTGTTAATATGTGGCCAGATGGCATATTCCAGACAGCTGCAAATGAGTGAGTGCAGAACAAACTGAAACCTGTGCAGTGCAGAGCTGCTCTCCTGTAAACAACACCTACTGAAAGGTATGGGAACATGCATTTGGATTTGGCTTTTGGGGCCGATGGGGATCAATTGATAAAGCATGCGTCTGCCACAAAGTGATATATGGGTATTTCCTCCCCTCCCAGAGCCCTGTGTCACTCTTTACAAAACAATGAAAATACCTTTGAAAACTTCTTGGCCTCTTTGGGTAGTAAATACCATAAATATGTTCTGCAATTAGTCCCAATCTAATTGCACCTATCCATTAGGTTCCAGTTTTAGTTGCACCACCACAAACAGTAATATAATTATTAACACTTCTGACAAACCACATTTCTGGAGCCTTTATTTACATGAGTGCTGTAGTTCCCAAAATTCTCTATGCCTGCTCTCTGACAGAGTACTGCATTTGGAAATCATGAGTGGGAGTTTAAAATAGGTTCAGCATGCAGCTCACACTGTTCCCATCTCTGACATCCATATGTGGTTTGGACAATCTGGAGCTTTCTTTGAAGGGCCTTGCTCTGTCTATTTTGCAAAATAAAGTTCTACATTTGCTGATATTAGGCTCTGCAGAGCTTTAGGTTGTCACTAACACAATAAACAATGATGTTTATAAACAGTCTGATGGCTAAATAGACACACACAGGATCAAATATTTGCCACACAAGCAATCAAACAAATTGATAAACATGAAGAAAATGATTATAGAACTATGACTGTTCTATTATTAACCAGCAATCTGCATATCTTCCTCCAATTAATGCCTAGAAAGGAGATGCGAGTCAGTTGAAACTTAATTACTGGCATAACACTTCGTTGATTAGAAATGCAGTAACAGTCAGTGCTTCTCCTCCATTTATACAAGGCCCATAATAATAAGCCAAGGGATGTCAGTCACTGCTTTCCTGCCAGAAGTTTCTGCTGTAGCAGTAGCTTCTGGTGTAAACGCACTCCTCCACCCACGTCACTCAGCTCAGTAATTGCCTTGCCACTCACATAAAGAAAACAATTTCCGGCTTTGATGGGATTTTGTCGGCGATGTGAAACTGCTCCTGCAATCTCTGCAGCGAGGTGTTAGGTGGGTTACTTTGGTGGATCATAGCATGAAACTAATCTTGAAGGAAGCAGGTGGAAAGCAAGAAAGACTTATATGCTGGCAGGTGCTAGGAAAATGCTGCTGTTCGAGTGATTAACAAAAGGGAAGTGTTCGATGAGGTGAAACTGAGACAAGTAGTAGGCAGAAGTAAAGAGAAGAAAGTTGCGTTGCCATTTTCATACCATCAAGAACATCTCTCAGTTCAGCACATCTTTCAGAAGCTCTTATAAAACCATATATAGTTATTTCATGTGGCATAGGTGGCTGACCAGCAGTCTAATTTCAGCTTAGCTGAAATAATTTCAGCATTTGGTCCTCCCCACAAGCTGCACCCTCATCACCATCATTTCCTCATTCCCAGCCTGAAGCTGCAGATGCAGAGTCTTCCTCTCCATATGTGACATGCAGCATTATTCTCACTTCACAACCTCAATTCCCAGAATGAGGTCACTCAGTGTTCGACATTTCGTTCTGCTTCTCACCCGAGGAGAGCCCAGAGTCCAGCTTCAGGTTTCCGTGGGATACCTGAGGCCCTTCCCAAGCTCCTCATGTGACTCTGCACAACCCCAGCTTGACTTAGGAGAAGGACATATGCAAGAAAAAGCTCTAGGATAGTAAGCAACAACTAAACTTGTCTGCTTTCTATCACAGCCAGCACTTGAACAGAGACAAAACTTTCTTCTCTCCCTGACTCCCAGGTGGATTTATACCAAAGTTTTCATGGAAAGGTATGAGAAATATTGAATTTATCTCTCTCTCATGATGATTCAAAACTTTACCAGAAATACAATTTGTGAGTAGCAAGCTGAGGACAGAGTAAATGGAAAGATTTACAGAAAAGTGCATATAGAACATAAACTCATTTCAAGACTCCTTCTGGGTGAAAAGACCTATCAAGAATAGGATAAGGACGCTTTAAAATTAAAGAAAAAACACAACCATCCCACAGTATCAGCCAGAGAACATCTCTAGTGTTATAATTCACACCTTCCCTTGCAGGCATAAGGGACAGAATGAAACAGCCAAGCTGACCATGAATAGACACAATAGCTTTGCTTCTACATTTGCAAAGGAGCCAGAGTGAAGTATTACGTACAATTCACTCACGTTATTATAATTTACACACTTTTTCCACCAGAATAATAAAGCACAACTTATTGAAGCCCCAGAAGTTGAGGACACCAGGAATACCAAGGAGTAGCTGAGAGTCTGACCCACAGACACACTCATTTTAACAGGGGACTTGTTATGACATCTGATAGGAAAAACATAATCAGCAAACCCATCTATTTCAGTTGCTCCCAATGAAGTTTTGGGTTTATTTCATATCTACTGCTTTAATATTCAATATTGCTATCCCAAGATCCTATGACAGGACTGGAATTAACTGTCTTCAGTATGCTTTCTATTTCTGAGCACGCTCCTGAGAGAGATGAATCATGAAGATCTTAAATGCAGCAGGGTCCTCATCTCGTCATAGCATTGTCTATATCTTAACCACAGCCCATACCTTTAGCAAGTTAAAGTATATTAACTTAATGGGAAAAAAGCCCTTTCATTCTTAGCCCAAATGCTTCTACTTCAATTGCAGTATATTTCATCATAGCAATATTAAGATACTTTCAAAACTGCTCTTGCAGTGCAAAGAGGTAAAGAGGCCTATTTGCTTCAGGGTGACATCAAATCTTTAGATTGATTACAGCACTTTTTCGTATAGGAAAAGTTGGATGCACACAGACCATGGGTTTAGGGAAACTAAAGCCCACTCATTCTCCCTCTACCCCAAAAGAAAGCATGGTAAGGATTCTTACCTTCAGAAAAGGCATGACAGCTCCTGATGTAAATCTTCAGAAGTATCCAAAACCCCCAAAGCTGTCAGGATTTACATCCTTATGAGCTAGAAAATAGCAAAAAGAAGTAATATTTAAGGACTAATTTTTTTTTAAACAACACAGAATAAAATTCTTAACAGTATTATTCTTTCATGTTTTTAATATTTGGGAAAAAACCAAACCCAAACAAACAAAACCCAATTAAAAACCCCCTTCCTTGGCAGGTAGCCTGACTTTATATCGATCACTTCTTGTTCTCCACATATGGTGAAATGTTATTTTTAATGCTGGCTACACATTAAATAAAGAGGGAGATACAGGAAAGCTCAATATTGGGTTATTTTGGATACACTTTGTGTGTAAATGATCCCCAGCAGTACCCCAGAGTGGATTTCTGCCCTATTTTTGGTAGTTCGTATTTCTTTAGCATAGCATTCTTGAAAACTAAAAAATAAGCATAAAATCTGTAAGCTTAAAATACAAGCTAGGCAAAACGAATTCACAAAATACAAGGAACTGTTGAGGCAGAATTTAAAGTGTAATCACAAATTTAGTACAGTTTCCCACACATGCTCCTCTCCTCAGAGTTTTCAATAAATCTCTTACACCCTATTCCCATTCTCTCCAGCTTTCTATTATTTTCCTCATATTTATTTTTCCTTCCAATCAAAAGCCACTTTCCTGTTTTCTTATTTGAAGATTGAAAAAGAAATAAATTCTGTAGAATCACTATGCAGACAGATAAGAAACTACCGCATATTTCAAAGAGAAAGTTTCACATTCAGTACATTGAAAAACGGAATCACATACACGCCACTTCTGGAAAAAGCAGAAGAGGCTTCCAAGCATATTTTTCAAGCTGTAGGGATTTGTCCAGTACCTATTTGCTCTGAATAAGCAGACCCCCCACAAAATAACAACCACCATAGGTGATAAGTACCATCAGTATGATGTTCTGCAAGACCTACCTTGTACCACTTTTGATTTCACTCTACATACACTTTCTTGTGCTTGTGCTTTTCAAATGCACAAAATAGGGCAAGCTCTACTCAAGAAAATAACACATTTGGAACAAAATTACAAAACGCACATCCGAACCTTTCACACTTCTATCAGAAAAAGCAAACCAGAGGGTCAGGCTAGGAAGAAAAAAAGGGCATTTAAAAACAGAAAGGAAAGAAATTCCATCATCAGCATGGCCAAAAAAAGGCACCAACAAATAAAAACAATTACCTCAGGGACTTCAGCTTGCACCTCTTTAACTGTTTAACCCTTGCTCCCTGTTCTGAACTCAGTTAATCTCCTCCCCTTTGTGCTCTTTCCTGAGGTCCCTATTTGTTAATCACCTGTGTCTCCAGAGCAGGCTGGCTAATTTGGCTCTCACAGCTATTAGTCGCCAGGCAACACCCGCCACCAGCTTTTACACTCATTTATCCCTTCCCTTTTTGGGGAAACATCATAAAGTCAGCATGCTGCAGACATGAACAGAAGGAAGAACGTCACATAATAGAAGAGAGCACACCTCTCACACTTAATTAATATCAAATTTATGAATATTCGTATGAGAAACACCTAGGCCAAGATGGAGAATGGTATTTTGGAGAGAAGAAACCAATGCAGCTGCTGCTAAGCTTTGTAAAGACACACATGAAAGCTGTCACAGCTGTGACTGATTGTAAGAAACGGTGTTTCCTGTGTCCTAAAAGCCATTCTTAAAGCAACATAATACAAACCTTGGGATATCTCTGTTTGACAGAGCAAACCCGAAATGACTTGTGTGTAGCCACATGGACACCTGTGTGGTCACTCGAAAAGTGTCATGAAGCCAAAAGACATAGATGTTGTACAAGTAGACTCATGGGATTAATAAAACTTTACATAAACACTTCTAAATGCAATTCAGCTCACCTTCTAAAGAGAACAGGAAAAGCTCAGCTCTTTATCCACCTTCTTCACAAAGCAGAGCTGTCATGCTTCACGTTAAAGATATGCCATTAGCTTATGTGAACATGTAATACCCACACCAAGGCTGCAGGGGAGCAAGAGACCCTAAGTGAACAAAGAAACAGAGAGATCCTTGAAGCTTTGTTTGCATTCAATAGCAAGAAGGAAGCCCTTCAGTATTAAAGTTAATGGAAACACCAGGATGACAACCTACTCAGAAAGCCAGCCCCATGGAGGGTGAATTTGGCTGAATTGGCCCCTTGACTCTGATAGCTGAGAGGAAAAATCCTAAGTGACAGCTAGAACAAGAGGTTGTTGTTAGAGTCACTGTAGGTTCTTTAAATGTTTGGGGATTTTTTGCTGTGCCTGTAAGTGCTTCCAAGGTTGTAATCAAGAGCTCAATCCTTCGTTGCTACACAATCAATTTGCTTTCTTGAGTTTACATTCTTGTTTGAACTTGCCTGCTGTTGTGTGACCCTGTGGTGGCTCTGGCAAGCTGAGGGGTGCAGTTTCTCCAGAGGACAACAATATCCAGTAAAAGAAGATCCCACAAAGAATCTGCACAATGTCTCATCAAGAAGACTGAGTGCTCTGAAGACTGGTGTTATCAAGATACAGGACACAGAAAAAAAATATATTCCAGCAGACACTTTTCAGTGATCTGCAAGTAAGGGAAGAGATGGTTTACAACCCGAGGGAATCCCACAGTGTCACATCTTGATGTAAACAGAACCCAGGACGAGCGATCTGTAAGCTTAGGAGAAAACATGACTTTCATCCAGCAACCTGAATTTCAATGAATATTACATATTCTCTAGCTTTTCAGGCTGCACTGGCAGTACTCTGTGTATTGGTTTAAAGAGCTGCCTGATTATTAGCAGTTGTACCTGATTATGTGCCAATTAATACAAGAGCTCCCACAGCGTTAATATGAAGGTTTTCCTTTCCTCTGCTGTTCATTTTTATCTATGACTTCAAGAAAAATCTATTGATCACCCCATGTATGGTCTCTTTGCTCATACAGTCATTTATTATGGTTATTAGGCTGTTATAAATCCCAGGCAACTTTGACAGATCTGACTATTTTAGATAGTGGGTTTTTAAGAAACATTTGGCAAATTGTTTGGAGGAACCAAAATATCCTGTCTCTATACACCCCCAGAAGTGCCAGCCACTTGTGTCTCATTCTCCAGTGTGCTACTCAAAACGCCCCTCAGTCTCTCTGGTTTCCTACATGTCCATCCCAGTGGTCACTAATAACCCTAAAGGTACAAAACCATACTGACTGGGAACCAAATCCAGAGACAGGTGGATCAGCTGCAGGGAGGGAAGGCCTGGGGCTGCCTCCAGGTCACACAAGGTGACCAGAAACTGCATCCCTTGGCAGGGCAGGACACTCTGTTTCCAAAACCAGGCAGCCACCATGGCCATCCCTGAGATTCACTCCAAAAATGTTTTCAGAAGACACCTTCTGCACACCCAGCAGGGCCCTGCTCCTGCCTGCACTTGGAGCAAAACAAAACCAAACCCTTTGGCTATGATTTGTCAAAAGCTCCTAAAAAAGGCTTGTGATTGTGAGCTATCTTACCTTAAGTCAGTCTGATGCTTTTGAAAAGCCTTCTTGTCTGTAGTGTGTTTTGTGTAAAACATTAATGTATAAATATTCTGAGAATTAATGCTTTCTGCCTCATAGTGACTGCATAATACAAAGAGAAATATCACCTAGAAATAACTACTGATTTACAATCATAAACTATTTATTCTCAGCCAGCTGGCTTGTGATATGAGCTGCTCAGTATTTAAAAGCATAGCTTTTTCCCTTGCTTGTCTCAGCTCGGGTGACTTTTATGGTGTCTCTTTGCAAAGCTCTTTTACCAGGGCAGTGATTTGCAGTTCACATAAGCCACCAGGCTCCTGCATTACGACCTTATGTTATAGATAATATAATTTAAGATGCTGATTACAGCATGGTCCTGTGAAATAGGATGGAAAGTTTTGCTGGTGTAGGAGGCTGTTTTGCTTCTCCTGAAGCGTAAATGAGTTTATTTTGTCATCTCCTAAAGATCAGCCATATCCTCTGCAGCACACACACACAATGTATTTTCTGCTAATCCCATGGTTATTAATCTCTCTTGTGGGAGCAGCCATGGCTCAGAACCCAAGCAGAGAAAAACAAGGGTTGATGTTAATACAGTCACACAAGATGTTTGTTTTTACAGGTGACCCACCCATGGCTGGCTGCTTCCGAATGTGGCGTGAGTCAGTGAAGTATAGGAAACAGCCAGACTACACGATTCAAAAATCATAACCTTTTTGCAATGTGCACTGTCTCTACAAGTGAATATATTAGTGCTATTAATAATAGCCTCAGATTAATGCAAAGCTGTGCTGTCACCTGCCACAGAACAGCGGCTGTGTGTATGACTCCGTCGGTTATTACATTACAAGGATGCCTGGAGCCTTATGCTGACATTAAGTGAAGCAAGTAGGGGATTTAATGCATTTAACTAAGTAAAAAAAAAAGTTTAAAAATCATACCTTTAATTTAATATATGCATGTTCTTCACCGTGGCAATTACCCACAAGTCCACAAAGAACAGGCTGGGCTTCAGGCTATCAGACAGTTTATTCAGGATTATTCTTACGGATGATAGCACTTCATGGTTTCCAAAACAAGCTTGTTCATTACATTGCTTTCTGCTAACTGGATTTCTGCAAGATGCCCCTTTCAAGTATTTCTGGGGGGGGGTCTTTGAACCATGAAAAATATCAGAAAACTGACACAAGAGTGATTTCAGCATCACAGATAAAGCAAATATGCAAAAAGTGCATTTTGTTCTGATGCTGTCTGCAGTCCTTTAATCAACAAAAACATTTGCTCAGCCAGGAATGAATGAAAGGGAGCTGAAGGGGAAAAAAAGACCCCTTCAGAATTATTAACCTGATTTTCCAGCTTAATTTTTAACACAAAGTAAAAACAGACAATCATCACCTCATATTAATCTGTGGATTTAGTTATTCTCACTTAAATAGGGTTGCAGAAGTTTATGCTACCAGAAATTTATGCCTGTTGCATTTATCTGAATTTGTAGCCTTCCAGTAGTCTGTTCCAGATTTCTGAATAGACTGTGCACCCTGGTGTGCTGAGGGCATCCAAATGCTCCAGTTGGATCATCCTCAGCAATTAGCAAGTAGACCCTTTGTCAGCACAAGCCAAGTCCCAGTTTCAGGTCACCGTGTTTCTGACACGAGACATCTGAAATGTTAAGCTGAAGAGCAAAGTTTACAAATTTAAGATTCCAATGGCCCTTTTTTTGTTTGATGTCTCAAAACCTTAAGCAGTAAGGAATTTGTCCCCTTACTCTGTCATTCTCATATAGCTTCTGAGTTCCTTCAGGTCAAGACACCTCTTTGCCATGGGCCATGCCAGCAATTTATCTTTACTGTTCAGTATGATAAGAAGATGAGGGAATGGGTCACCAACATCATCAGAAACAGCACATTTGTTAAGCATATTTGCCACCACAATCTTATTGCTGATGACTTTTCCTGTGCAGTTGCGTAGATCTCATAAAAGTGTTCTTAAATATTGACCCATTTTATTTGCCTACTTATCGGCTTGGCTCATTTTATTCTAAAATAATCAATAATGTATTTACCTGGCAAAACATTTCCTCAAACTTTTTCTAACCAGCCGGTGTAAGATCAATGTTGAAAAGTTTGTTTTCTTCATTGCAGCTCTAAGTTATGGTTTGTTTACTCAGAAAAAAACACACAGAAAGGCATGGTCTTATCTAGCAAGCAAGGTTGTAAAAGATTGTGCTTTTTGAAATTGTAGCTGGAAGTTGTAATGTCTCAGGAGTGTTCCACTGAAATACACTTATGCTGGAAAAGAAATTCTTGGAATGAAAAACTCTGCTCTTTCAAAAACATTTGGATTTCATTTAGGAAGTGAGATCAAAATATTTTGCCTCAGGATAAGTAAAGTGGTATTGCAATATTTGGTTTGTGAGACAGAGTCAAAATATTAGCATCGTTATAGTGATAACATGGAACTCTCTGACAAAACACATCAGCCTGCAGAGGAACTTCCCACAGGTCACTGCAAGGAGTCAGTAACATAAGCCAGGATAAAATGTTTCAGTGTGGCACTGCAAACAGAAATTAATTTTTATGTGAAAAATGAAAAACTTTAAATTACTTCACTTCAGGTTAAAGTCCTGAAAGGTTGTATTTGGACATTCCCATTTGAAGAGTTTCTTTGAACTTTGGTTATGGATTTAACTTTTGTTATGTTTTAACATGGATTTATTGTCAATATTATTTTATAATTTTCCACAGTAAAATAAATTCTACATTTTTAGGATTTCTAGTAAATGAATATGTTTATCATAATCCAATAAACTAAACTAGCTTAAACATAAAGTAAGCTAATTTGTCTGTCCCAAATAATACTCACATGGCTTTTAACAAGCCAGAAGGGATGAAGGGCAATGTTTTTTCGTTAGAGGAAAAAAAATAAATGTCTGCCCATTGTTTTACCTGGCAAGAGTCTTCCAGTTTCTAAATAACATTGTATTCTCCAAAAGCTTCATAGCCTAGTATTTATTTCCATTTCTTAAAGGATACGTGATTAGAAAGGCGAACGTGTTGCTCTTGCTGCAGTGCCCTCACTGAGGTGAGAAGGATTGTTCCATTGGTGCTTTGAACTTCCTTTTTGGCAGATAAAGGACCCTGCTAATAAAAATAACATATTCAAAGACACGGTTAAGGCCTGTGCTAGGCTGTGTGAGAAGGTTTTATTGAGCACCCCAGTGCTATGAACACCCAGGGAAAACAGAGAGAGGAAATAATGCTGGTCACTCCCAGTCTGCCACACCAAACACTTCAGTAAAAGCCAGTGCTATCACCTGGGATTTCTTAGTTATTGAACGCTAGAAAAAGCCACAGCACACAAAAATAGCAAAACCTGATGTTTTAGCATGTGAGGGTATGACCCAAATGGGCGGTGAAGGCTCTGGAGAGGGCGAGACACTGTGAGGCGTCGTGAGGGGAGGTGGCACCGGCCATTTTCTGGCGGGCCTCCAGGGCATGGCGGCTGCCCCATCCCTCCCGCTGCTGTCTCTGCTTCATTCCCACTGCCAGCTCCCATACCCCAGCGGCAGTGGCTGGGGGCAAAAGACCTCGGAGAATGGGCAAAACCCTCCTCCTGGGGCTGGGGCCAGGGAAGCCATGCTGAAGAGAGGTAGCCAGGGGGGCTGGTTGCCCTCGCCTCAGGCTGAGGTATGAACGGCAGGCTTGCAAAAGACGGTGAGGAGATTTAGCTCTCTGACCTGGGGCACCCTCCTGAAAGTGCAGCGCAGCCGTGCCCTGAAGAAATGGCTTTATAAATACCCTCTCAGATCAGGGGCTTTGATATTTTGGCAATCACAAGGAAAAAAATTGGAACAGAAAGAGCTGCTGAGGTCCAGCATCCCAGGAGACATCCCATGTCCCTTTATGGATGGCTTATCCAGTTCAAGGGTACCCCTGAGTCCTTAACTGGGCCTGCCCACAAAGGGGAATTTATGCGATTTAATCCAAAAGAGACAAAGTTTTGATCTTAAGGGAGGTCAGTTGGGTTTCATTTCAATCCTTCTGCATATGTTCTGATCCAGAATGGAAGATGCCATACCTCATTCTGCTCTATTCCAGCTCCCAAGTTACAGCCATTGAAATTCAGAATAGAAGTATGGCAAATTATAATTGATAGCATCAAACAATAGAGCAGGGGCAGATACACTCTACAGATTTCTTCTATAACTTCTGGGGATTCCTCTTTTTTTCTCTTTTTAAATTTTATTTTAAATACCACTTCAACTTCATTTCAACTTCATTTCATTTCCATCCTTCCCAATACATCTTTCCCTGTTACTCTGCTAAGAGGCTTTGCCACTCTGGTTTTCACCCTCCCCCCTCCAGCATGGTCAATGCTCCAAACGGATTTCTACCGGTCTCACACTGTAGTATGGCTGGTACCAGCAACAGCCTCATCATTTACCCTGCACTGAAAGATGGGGAAAGTTCAGCCTCTGGGTAAGCTTTCTGGCTCCTCACTCTAATAACTAGGGCCACTAACACAATAAAATTTTATATCATTTTTATTGCATCCCTCCTAGAGAATTATAGGCAGAGCAGTGGCTTGCAGAGCAGATGTGTGAAGCTGCAGACAGAACTGCATCTGTTTCCTTTTGCCACAAATTGTTTTGTATAGATCCCTGTTGACTAGGAAATTTAACATACTGTCGCTGTACATCACATTTGTAATAAAATCATTGTTAAACAAACAGATTATCCCTTTCTACTCTCCTCCCCCTTTTCTTGTTCTAATAACCAACTGACTTTATTTTCTCTCCATCTCCTTCCTTCTCACTCCCCCAGATAGATTTTGCTTTTGGCCCCAGTTTTCCTTGGAGCGGGGCCAGCTTTAGAAGTTTGATGCCGGCTTTTACAGCAGTCCTGAGCGTACAGGGAAGGTGGGGAAATGTCAGTAAGAATCTGCTGCTTCCCACTAAATCAAAACATGTTTGTCACTTTATTTCTTGATGGGGCTTTTTTTTTTTTTACCCCAAACCTGCTTCCTATGAGTAGAAAAGAATTTAGTCACCATCCAGATCCAGATATGGACTTGAAAAGAAAAGCTGTCTCTGAGCTGCAGAAAGTTGCCTGCAGCATTTAATCTCCAGGCTGAGGTGATGCCCTGCTTTTGCTGCAGCTGCGAGTGCGTTCCAACCTCATCCTTCCCTGGGTCACTGCAGCCACTCCAGTTTTCAGGCTGTGGAATAAACCAGCTCCCAGCTGCTGATTAACACAGAAAGCAAAGACCTCTGAGAGTGCATTGCCATTTGCAAGCAAAAACAACCTAGTTTTGCTCATATTCCTAGCAGAGGGAGCGTGTATGTTAATGTAACACAAATTCTCCAAGGTAACGCATATCTTTGGGAAATACATGTTTTCTGAAGGATAGGGCCACACCAGCTGCAGCTACTCTGCTTTTTGGGGTACACAAGTGGGGTGTGTCTTGGAAAGCAGGAAAGCCAGACTCTGCCTGCACCATCTCGCATAGACATGGTGCAAAACCCTACAGGACTGCTCGGGGCCATGGCTGCACATAGTTCCCAAAACCAGCCATTCCCATGGAGAGATGCTGCCATACCAAATATTTGGGTAAAGTGTCAAGTTGGAATGCAGCTGACACAGACAATAACGAGGGGAGGCTGATGGGATTATGACTGAAAATCACAACAGTAATAAAAATGACAGAAGGAGTCACAAGCCCTTTAAGGGGCTCTGCCTTATTTGCATTTTCTTATGTTGCTTGGAAAACTTAATGAAGTTTATCTTCTGTCATTAAGATAAACCATCTCTGTGGCAGTGCTGTCAGAGATTCACTAATTAAAAGTCAGCCTCCAAGTGCTTAAAGCTTGTCTACACTTGAAAATTAATTCAGTTTGAGGTAGCATATACATTTATATTGCAGCAGCTATATTACCTAAATTAAGATATCTATTTTGTAAGAGGAGTTCCAACTTGGCTCAAATTGAAACTGAGAGAGCAGTTGCTTCTTTGCCTTACCCTGAACCAAGAGATGTGCACATAAGGAAGGATTCAGGGATACCTCTTTCTAGGTATCCCTATGCACAGATAAAACTTGGGATGGCTGATCCACAGCACTTTCTTCTCTCGATGCTTCTCCCTGCCTTGTGCCACATCAGCTGAGGTAAAGCTGCAAGCAACAGATGATACATGGCTACAAACAGTGTGCTGAGCTAAACTGATATAGATCATAGTTATCAAATTTGTACAGACCTGTAGTGCTTATGCAAGGCTGCTATTACAGCACAAAGCCTAAATGAGAGAACTTGAACCTGGACTAAAACTTTTCAAGAAAACCAAAAATATTTTCCCAATATTTTTATAAACAAGCAAGTTTGGAATAGAGAAAGAAGACTGTGAACATTTGGGATCACTTTTCTTTATGTGCATTGTAGGAATACAATTATCAACCAACTAAAGAAATTAATAGAAAATGAACACTATGTAATATAAAAAAAAATTCTGTTACCATCAACGGTGTTTCTCCAATTAAATTCCAAGAGCCCATAATATCCAAGTCGTTTTGAAATTTCAGAATACCTGAACAGCACAAAACAAAGTTCTCAGTCTTCCTTCCTTTCATATCCTGCTCTCCCACATGCATGTTTAAGACTGAATGATTTTCTAGTGGTTGTTAGTGGAATAGATCCAAGCCAAGGACTAGAAAGGACATGGAGCAATGTAACATGTATGGCTTGACCCTTATTGTCTAATCTGTATGATGTGCACAGGGTAGAAAGTTGCTGTGTGAAAGGAAAGGCTGTCCCCATTCGAAGCAACATAACTGGGGGGAAATAAATGGTATTTCAGATGCTCTTCTCCAGATTGCTTTGTGGAGCTTACAGAGAACAGTGTAGCTCCAGGTTGGCCTTTAGGCTTTTGGCAACTCCGGACAGGAAAGCCAGTCAAATTAGGAGTTTTATTCAGGATCCTAAATGAAGGATCGTTCATTGTCTCTGTGAGAGAAATGATCACAGTTCTTCCCTCATCCATTTTAAGCAGAGATATAGGAGAATGTTGAAGGAAAATGGTAGATGGAGAGCCATGTCTAGGAAAAAGTGTTCTTCGTATGACAAGAAACAATTTGGCAGTCCTTGCAAGGGTGTCTGACCCTTCTGCTTCACCTGTGTGACCAGGTGAAAATAACATCATTTTCCCTTTTCTACACGGAAGGGAAAATTACATGCCCAGCATGAATGGAAAAGGACTTTCCTTCTTGTTAAATACACTTTTATCATCATCTACTCTATATTTTAACTGATTTCCTGTTTGGCTGTCATCTGTATTTGGTGAGAGTCCTCCAGCATTTTTTGTTAGATGTCTGCAGTGGATTCCCCCTGAGGAACTGGCTGATGGTTCCAACAATGTCACCTTCTTACAACACAAATGGGAACCTCTGCTCTGGAGGGGACACTGGTAAAACAAGAGCTGCCCTCCACTCAGTTATTATTTTCTCGCAAATAAGAAATGGCCTCAAGCTGTTTCAGAGGACATTTAGAATGGATATTGGGAAAAATTTCTTCATTGAAAGGGTTGCTAAGCACTGGAACCAGGCCACCCAGGGCTGTCTCCATCTTGGAGGTATTTAATAGCCATGTAGATGCAGCACTTAGGGTTTGGATTCGTGGTGAGCTTGGCAGTGCTGGGTTTATGGCTGGACACAATGATCTTAGAGGTATTTTCCAGCCTAAATGATTCTGTAATTATGGTGCAATATTCCCAAAGAGAGATTTTGAATGCTAATAAACAAAGTCCTAGAAATACGACAATAAGACAACTTTCATGTATCCCATTGTTTTCTTTTGTTCTGTCCCTCTGTTCATTTTCTTATGTTTTTCTCACATAAGATGTTTATTACCCTGGATGGTCTTCAATGGACAGTGCCTGAGGTCACTGTGGCACTGGCACTGCCAGACTGTTGGATCCCCAGGAAAGGATACCATCCTTCTATGAAGCTAAGAAATCTCAGGTGATGGTTGTCCTTACTCAAAATACAGCCACAAAAGCTTCCCATGTCATGAAATTAATTGGTGGGGGAGGAACACCCAATACTGTTGCCCAGAGGAAAATATTCAGGAGGACTCCTACATATGCCAGTACATGTATGTGCACAGATGTTTGTGGATACATGTGTGAACACTCAAATAGAGCAGGACCATACAGTTGCTTTCCAACATAACCTGAAGGATAATACAGGATGCAATTGGCAGTGGTCATCCAGCTGGGATGAGGTATTCCTCCTGCTGGTATCCAACGGCTTGCTTGAAAATGAAACGCTTGGCAGTAGAAATGTGCCACAGCTGGAAAACATGAACAAGTCAAAGCAAATAAACAATCCCCAAATTAGGTTTAAACCAGAGAATAAAAATCAAACGTCATTTGAAAGCGTACTAAAATTGGCTGGTGTCTGAGAGCATTTAGTGGCTCAGCACTTCTCCGCTGCACTCCAGAAATTAAAGAGAGAAACAGAGGAACAGTCTTAGATGAAGCAATAAATAATGGACACTTTCAACACATAATTTGCATTTGAATTAACTAGGCTGGCTAAATTAATTCACCCATTATGAAAAGAGAATTTTACTGTCTATATTTTCAGGCTCCCTACTGTGCTACGTTAAATGGGCATTGAGGCAGGGACTACTGGCTTCCTAGAAATTGCTACTAAATTAGTTTCCTCCCATCTAGTTCACATGATTTGGAATCCTAATGCTAATAAAAACAATTGTACCAGGGCCTTGTCTTTTCTCCCCTGTTTGAATTGTGAGGGTGAACAGCTATGGCAGCACCTTGGGGTAATATAGGCCTCACTCAGGCTTTTGTCTGAAACATTTTTCCAGGCCTCCCCCCCCAAAAAGGCTTAAATCACATAACCGAGGTTATTTTGAATTCAATATAAATTTAAAAGTTTGTGAGGCTGAGTGATGATTTCTTTGCAACATTATTTGAATTGCTTCCCTGAGAAAATTTCAGATAACCTTAAAATAGATAGTTGATGCAATATATGACAATAGGTTATTAATTATATAGCTTAAAGCATCAAGAACTGGAGGAAGACATAAGCTTGGAGAATTATAGAATAATCAATATATTACATTGTTCTTAATAATGCAGTAACACTGTGTTTGCAACTACAAACACAAGTTATATTTTCATGAACTACACCATCAGTATTTTCAAAACCATGCTCAAAAATGCTAAAAGCATTTGAAGAATGGGAAAAGAGAAATTGTCATCTCCCCTTTGCAAACAAACGGTGTCAGAGGAGGAAACCAGCTCATAATTCAAACCATGTTCAGAGTACGGTCACATCCCTCTGCCCATGCCACGTCAGGAAAGATGCACCACAGCAACCTCCAGGTCCACCTCAGGCTTCCCAAGGGACACGGTGTGGGCTAAAGGAGAGGATCTGAGCAGCAAGGCTTTGACAGGAGCACGGTTCACCAGCAAAACCTATTTAAATTACTGACACTTCTGCTGGTGTCTGGAGAAAACTTGTTCTGGTTGGGGGACAGGAAAAAGCAAGTGATGGATGGGCACCTGGCAGCACTGCCCTTTGCTAGTGAAGCTTTTAACACCTTCTCTGGAGTCAGGGAGGAGAGAGGAGCTGGACCAAGTAGCTCAAGTCACGCAGCAGTTCAGGACAGGATGGATTTTGGCAGAATATCAATACTGTCCCAGACCAACTCTGTTGCAAAGCAAAAGGTGTGCTTGTAGCTCACACTTTTCCAAGCTTTGTGTCCCACATCTTGGTCTGGTCTACCTCCTTCCTTTCCCCAGAGAAACATAACACATTCCAGCATCACTATTTTTTCCCCTCGATTTTTTTGTAATGGAGGAAAAATGATAGCAGTTCTTGCTGTGCCAGGGTATTACTCCATCAGCCCATAGGGTTTCCTCACTCCACATGGACCATAACAGTGGTGTAAAGAGAAGGAAGAAAGAAAACAGGAAGGCAACAATCAGTGCTACACTCCTTGCAATGGCACTATGATCCACTGTCTGGAGAGCTCTGGCACCCAGAGCAAAGAGCTAGAAATATTTATGCTCTTCCTTTAGATTGCCATGATGAAACAAGCTGAATGAATCAATGCCTACTAAAGGCACCCAAATATTTTCCACTCTCCTTCCTCACTGTCTATTGATTTCTTCCATGCAGAAAGCAAACCACATCGCAGCAGAAAATCGCATTGTTACAGAGAGTCCAAAGGGACTGTCTCCTTCCCTGCCTGCTCACAACACTGAGAAGATGGGACCAGGCTTTGTGACAGTCTGTCCTTGCTGCTTGTGTCACTTCAATACCAAAGAGGCTATTGTGTATACATTTTTTCAGCTTTAAACATAAGAGGCAAGATGTGTTGTCCTGTCACATCCTTCAAGATACAAATCCATTTACGGAATTGCTAAGGTTTCTTCCCTTGCTCTTAGTTCCAGAGAAGATTAAAAAATTTACATCTAAACAGAGTGGATTTGAAGACCGTAACAGGATGGGACTTTAAATATTGATTTTCTTACTAGTGGAATGTTACAGCACAAAGCATCCAGTGCATGCAGAGCAAGGTTAGACGGACACCCTCTAGAGCAGCCAATGCCCTGGAACCTTACAGGATAACTTTTAACAGCATCCCCTAAACCAGGAGCATAGAAATTACCTGGGTGAATACACTTAAGCTACCTGAAATGATTGGCAAATGATTGACTCTTGCAAGGGCCATCTTTAAACCAAGAGCAAACTCTGCCTGCACTTGGGCGGAAAACGAACGGAGCAGATTGCCACTAAAGGGAGCATTGCCTTCCCAGCCAGAGGCTGAGGGTGATAAAAGGGGTATTTAGACACATCATAGCTACAAGTCTGTGTTTTTAAATTTTTGTGGGCTGATACAAATCAAGGAGCCTTCAGGGAAGTGTTCAAGCACTGGGCAATTCAATATCAAAGATAAGAACAAATAAAAGTATCTCACAAATCACAATTATGAGGACAGGCTTCCTCCAAGATTCATTCTAATTTTCAAAGATCCAATATAGAGTATATATTAAATATTACTTATGCATTCCTTGAGCCTTCTAATCGAGGAAAGAAATCCTGCATTTCCTAAGCTAATGTGAATTAGGTAGTTTCCTTCCATATCAGAAGCATTTCAGAAAATTAATTCTGTATCTCTGAAAAGGTCATTTATTCAAGGATGAGTGACAGGTGCCATAAACTTACCTGTATGTCTGTTCAGCTCAAGTGAGCACAAGGCAGATCAATTCAGTGTGGTCAGGTATAATTACCTGCCAGAGCAGGATCCATCGCTTTGCGTTTGTTATGAACAATGCCACAGACACACGAAATTCAACAGCGATTTTCATTAGTGTGAGGTCATACACTGCTCTTCCTTTCCAAGTGCTTCCTTCTTCTGGAGTTTATAACATGATTATGACTATAATAATTGTATTAGTATTTATACTGTGATAGCAATTAACTTCCAGTTATGAATGACCAAATTATGAGGTCCAGCACTAGATTAGCAGGATTAAGTTTTAGCTGGAGGGGAAAAAGGCTGTGTGTTTCTAGGAGCTGGAAGTACTCACAGCACTTTGGGGCCTTAGCTTCTCTTTCTTTCCATTACCTCAAAAAAATTCTTAAATTTTTATTGTGGGTGAACTGTTTCACCAGTGGTTATAAAAACCCTCAGCACTTACTGCTACACGCTAAGTGTCATTTCAAGGACCTAAAAGTCGCACCACAACAATTTATAGATTAATAAATTGATGGATGAATAAATCTTTACTTTTAAAATAAGGTTCTGCTTGTCATTCTTTCATAAAACAAGTTAATAGAAAATAACATGTACTTCCCAATAAACTCCGTGCTATGCTAGGAGCTCATTAACATTATTCTAGATTTGGGGTTTCTTCCCACTTTCTGGTATGATATAGTTTGGGAAATCCTGGATATTTTAACCCAGATGTTAATTAATCTCTTTGATAAAATGAAAACAACAAATGCTTGTAAACAGAATATGCATTCAATATAAAAGTCAGTTCAATATATATTTATGTTCCTATACGGTATTTATAAAACTCTGGGATAAAAGAGAAAAGGTATAGATTATAAAATGATTGATGGCAACCAGCCAAACACTTCAGCCAAATTAGGCTAACATTGTCACTATACACACAATAGTCAATCACAAAGTTAGGAAGGAACTGATCATTGCAGGAGAATTCAGAGCATCCCTGTACAGATGAATTGCCTCCTAGCCTTCAGCACAACTGTGTGGTTACACAGTGATGCTTATGTCAGTTTTATTTTTGTATGTGATGGCAAAAGTGTTCTGGTATAATAAAATGAAAATTAAATTATGATTTAATAAGAAGAAAACCAATTAGAAATAAAGATAACTCACAAAGACAGAAACATTACACAACACAGTTAACAAATTAGGAAGGCTGACCTCGTTGGAATCATTGCTAAACCTCCCCTGCAGGCAAATTTGACCGCGTGCATCAGACTAAAATTTCCCTGAAGTCCTTCCAGAGCATCAGAACTACTATGATTCCCAAGCAGTTCTCTAATCATGTAACTTGCCTGGGTGCTATTCAGCATAAGACCTGTTTAAAGAACAAAGAATATAATTCTACACAATGCAGAATGCCATTTGTCTTATTTTGTAAGGCTCCTGCCAAAGTCCTGGCTCTCGAGGTAGTGCAGTCAAAATCAATTCGCACCTCCATTCATCGTGCCTCGGGGATGAATGGATGCAGTCTGTGTGTCACATCCATAAGAGCTGCTTCCATTATTCTCCAATCCCCCCAAAACACGTATAAGTCAATTGATTTTCTCCATGCTTCCGAGAAGGTTACAAAGGACAAAGCCACGCAAGATGAAAGAGAGCGGCGCCCTCCTGGTACAGCTCCGAAAGCAGGAGGAGTGGGGAGAAGCTTGAGTTAACAGAGGATGCTCATACACAGGGGTCTCTGGAGCCTGGGGGCTGTGAAGACCTGTCAGGCTGTCTTCCTAAAATCCTGGCAACTGCAATGCCAAAGGAACATGTTTTTAGTTTTGCAGTCTTTGCCCAGTTATGACAATGTTGACTTCCTTTACCTATGTGCTTTTATAATTTGACACAATGCATAGTGGACTTCTTCAGGAGTCACTTTCTTATTTTGCTCACCATGGGATGCTCCTAAAGTACAAGGAGCTCTTGAATGACCCCAGGATCCTCCTATTTTTATCATCTTACAGGAAACGATGAACATTTTCTGTAATATAATTTTGCCATCAGAACTAATGGGTTCACTAGAAAATATCAAGCTATGGGGAAAACACCACTTTTGATTATTTTTATTTTTCTATCAAGAGTACCCAAATGAAATGCTTCGTTTTGAAGCCTGGACTTGAAAATGTTTTGTTTAGTTCTTTATTTAAAATTTAATACTACTGCTCTTTGGGAGATAAACCCCCAAACCAAATGCAACTTGCTTTTCTAAATCATGTTTCACTTTAGATCTCAGCATTTACCACATATGGGACAAAACACTATCTTTGTTCTGATCTACATGACAGGCTGTCATCAGAATATGAATATATCCACATGGACCTAATCGACTCTATGTACAAGGACTACATGTTCCCAAAAATTCTGCTTATTCAGTCACAATATAAAAATAGAAAAGAAAGAGTCATTGCCTGCCTTTCACAGAATTTTATGTAAGCTGTTCTAAAATTTCTAATGCTTTTCAGATAAATAAAGCATTTCATACACAGAGTGAGCAACAGCAGGCAGAAATACATTGACCTGGGAATGGACAGACTGAAATAATTTCATCAGAACAACAGTATGGACTTCATGAACCATTTCTGTGATGGATTCTTTTAGCTCTTCGGTGCCAGGATCTACAAGGCTTAAGGGATTTCACCTGCAACATCTATAGGTAGATGAAAAGCTCAAAAAACTTTAGCTCACATAATTTTAGGTCTTATCACACCAGCTGAAGACAACAGTGGCCTCCAATCTTAGCTTCTTCCTTTAAAAGCAGCTTTATGCTGTGGCCAAAGTTTTTGTCTGGTAAGCACCTATGGATTTAGTATTTCAAGCTTTGTGACCTAAGTTAGAAGCCATTATATTCCTCAGTATGCAGTGCTGGGTTTCCTTCTGCCCTTCTGAAAGCATAATTCATGCAGGAACGAAATGCCTTAGCTCATCAGGCACATAGGCTGATATTCCTCTGACATTTAATTCTTGTCTCCCTGTTCTCCCTTTGTGAAATCAGCACCTTCACACTCTCACATTAAATTAGACCTGATAATCTCCTAGTCTGATGAGTGAAGAGTGCACAAATGCTCCAGGCTCAGGATGTCCTCTCCTGCTGAGGAAAAGACCCAAAGAAGCATATGGAGGGTGCACTGGTGTTGGAAGCCAAAACTCAGCCTCTTCATTTTCCATATTTGTTTCAAAGCTTTTCCTAATCTATATTTCTGCAAATACTTTTTTCCAACAGAAACTCCAGCTTGGGGGCGTGTGTGAAAAGATGATGTAACGTTTCACAGGTGTTAGCAAAATTATTTTACAGATGACATTGGTAAGAAACCAAATGTTTCTTTGATGTTTTGATGAGTTCCTGTCTCCACATTTTTCCAGCAGTGATGGGACTCTCATTATTTCTGTATCATCCATCTGGATTTTAAAAACACTGAGTTAAACACTTTATAACCTTTTAAAGAAAGAAGAGAAAAGGATAGCCTGAGCTCTCCTATGAAAGAGCTCTAGTACCAAGTCCAAGGCACAGACATGCAAACCATGGAGAGGGGAGGAGAGAGGTGTTACCACAGGGACCCTTCCTACAGACCTCCCAGAACAACCTGAGCTCTTCAGACAAACAACATGCAGTGAGACAAGGGCTAAGTTCACAACTACTTACATATTTTATATTGAGTCATAATTAGCTGCAATATATATACTTCACTTTAAACCAGCTATGAATAGATGAGTAAGTGCCAGGGACTGCCATCTGCTCCCTAAGCCATAATTAACTGCCTGATTACGAAATACATATATATTTATCTAATTAGTTTTAATAGCCCTGCTTTAGCTGGCACTGCTCCAGAAGTAAGGTGAAAAAGCATGTCCTACTGCTTGATGGAGAGAGGCTGGAGATGTGAACAGTTCTCTCAGGTGGCTCCTCCAGAGGCCAGTGTGGCTCCAGTGGGAGGTCCAGAAGGGTGAGAAGAGGCACCCCAAACAGGGGGCTGCTGCCCACCAGAAGGTTTTACAGGACAACACCCAGGGCATTGCTAAGCCAGCCCCTCTCTGCCTGTGCCAGCGTGGGCCACGATGCCAAGCTTGTCTTGGGTCTTGTGGTGCTGTGGGTGGTGATCAGATGGTGAGAAATCGGGATGATGAGTGCACAGACAGGCATAGCTGTGCCCCACCATGAGGGGACAATAACCAAATACTGCTTCTTTGAACAATTAAAGGTCACTGATTATTTGAGCCCATTTAATTCTACTGGCTACACGATCCAGAAAAAATTTTCTATGGAGATTGAGATACTTTGCTAATTTATTCAGGAAAAAAAACCCTCTTAATATGTATTTTTTCCCAGTTCTCTCTGCAGTATAACCAGTGTTCCATCCACTGTTAATTTCTGGGTGAGCAGCATTAAGGCTTTGCCACAGGACAGATTTTGTCATAAATTCCGCGTTTTGATTGCAACTGTGACACTTCCTGCAGCATAAATACCTTTAGAGCCAGATTTTAAAAGTATTTCAGATGCCAAAGGGTACATTTGACATCGATTTCCAGGGAAGCCAGGAATCCAAGTGCATCAAACCCCAGTTATTCAGCCCAGCCCCATTGAATCACTCTCTGTTTCCAAGAGCTGCAGACTAACTCAATTTTGACTTCAGATTAGGAAGCCCTGTCATTATAGTAAGCATGGGACTTCTCACCACAATCCACCCACGGAAAGTCTCCACAGAAGCAATAGAAAAGATGGCCTGCAGCTTCTCCATCCCTTTTTACACATTTTGTGATTTTGCAGGACCTATCTGTCAGGTTCTCTCCTGCACACCAACAGCTCACATTATTTACATCTCCCCTGGATGTCTGGTATCTCTCTATTTTAAAGCCTGTGCTTCCTTCGTGGAAGCAGTGAGATCTATCCATGAGTTAGGATATTAATGAGAAACCCCCACAAGATGCACTGCCAGGGCTCAGAGCTCCCCTGTGCATACATTGGACCAGAGCTTTGGTAACTGGGGTTTATTCCCACAGGGGAATACCCGTACACTGGGCCACGCTGCTGCAGCAGCCTGCAGACTTTCCATAGCCTTCCCTTTCCACAGCTGGGATTCCTGCTCAGCTCTGCTTCCCCATACATTACAGCTGCCTTTGCACCGCCGCACTGACGCCATCGGACCCATCAACTGCTCCTGTGTCATTTACACGAGAGAAAAGTCCATCATCCCAAGCAATGATTTCACCAAATCCATCATCAAAGCTTGGTAAATGAAGTGTGACAGACTCATTCTCACTTAATGCCCGTGGTGGTGCCAGGTGACAGCAGTGACGCTGATGTGGCTGTCCCACAGCAGAGCAGGTACATTAATTTAGTGACACATGCTCCTGTCTCTATTCCTCAGCTTTCTCCACCACCCCCAAGGGATAACTAGCAGTGGATGCCATTTCTTCCAGCCTGCAGGGTAAAAAAAAAAAGTATCCTCAGAAGTTCCTTTATTTCAGCAGATGGGCTGATATCCCCCGGGCCCCAGAGAGCCGTGTCTTTGCACGTTGGTGAAGGCGGAAAAATGCTGTCTGCAGTTCCCTTGTGTTTCTGGGGAGCTGCAGGCCCCTTGCAGGTCTGGATGAAGTATTATTGCTCCGGCACTGTGATTACAAAGCTGCACAAAGCTGCTATATTGCAAGTGACGAGTGGGAGGAGGAGGAGATCACAGCTCTTTTTTGGAGGAGATGAAGGAACGTAATTTTTCAAATGGGACCAATAAACGGAGACATCTCCCCTTAGAGCCTGTTTCTTGAACACTGCTCACAGCCTCTCTCAGCCTCATAACAAGACAACAACTGATTGAATAAGAGAATACAAATTTCTGTTGTTCCAGTGAATAACCTGAAATAAGCTTAATTCTCACCTCTCCCACAGAACCCCCCAGCCGTCGGCTAAGCAAGATAGTTTTACCCCACAAGATTAAGACATTTAGCAAGTTTAAAAAAAAAACTCATTACAGAAAATCCACACCATCACCCTGGGCCTGTGTCTCTGCTGAGAAACATGCAGAGCCCCTTTCCTTCAGCTGCAAGCATCCTGTTCCCCATTCTTATCGTTATTCATGAAATTAGAATCCCTTCCTGTAAGAACATTTCCTAAAGCAACTTTACTGCTCTATTGAAGCTTTGCTTCTGCCAGTCCCTACACCTGACTCCTGATGGACTCTCTCCAGAAAATCCTTTCTGTATATCCCTCTGTAGGCAAGGGAACATCCTCTTTGTGGCTGCCTGGGAACATCTCACACACTGGGACTCACAAGTGCACTGTCAAATCAGGGCCTACCACTTATCTGTCCCATTAACATCATTGGGCTCCTTAATTATAAGCAAATCCAGGCAGATATTTTATGCCATTTGGTGGAGAATTTTTTATGTTCTGTGAGAACAATTATTAACGTTTTACTAAAAATACATATATCTATACAGACACATGTACATCAGTTATTAAAATCACCTTCTGTTTTCAGAAATGACTTTCTGGCCCTGTGATACCAGAGGTTACAATTTACAGGATCAGGGATACTGGGGTCTCACCCTGCACTTGGTATTAGAGAGGGACATTCAAGTGACAGGTCCACAGTCTTCACAGTCATCTTGAATGAAATGGAAGCAAATACCTCATGAGGGAACAGGAAGGACCCCCTGTTAATTTCCATTTTATCAGAGATTTCAATTATGCTGGCCACTGAAGCATGCAGGATTCACATGCCTCTTGCTGCTGCCTCTACAAATGGGCAGAGCCACAGCTGTGTGTTCCCGTGATCCCAACAGCCAAAGGTATGTGTTCCCATGATCCCAACAGCCGGACTTTCACGGGTGTGCAAAATGCTCGGGCTCCTTCTGCATGCCCTGGCGTTGAGCTGCTTTGCTTTCTCCGCCAGAGTGCATGGAGGCCTCTCCTTTCCACTGCATATTTGTGACCTGTGAACAACCACCTGCCCTATGAAGCCACGTTACCTCAAGAAAGGCCAGAAATTCGTCAGACCAACATTAAGCACTCCTATTTGCCTCTTTTGAAACAGATCTGAGCATACATTTCCTTAGGGAGAAAACCCAACCCTTCTCTACACACACCTCAAATACCCAAATAAATGACTTCCTCCCCCAATGAGGTTTTTTACTGAAAATAATCTCTAAGTTTCATTTCCACATTCTAAGTTTCATTTTCACTTCTCTAAATGGAAAAGACCAGAGAGAGTAGAAGCATTAACATTTGCATAACCAGAGTAACAACAAGCTAACAATACATTAATTACAACAATCTCTGAGATTTGCCAATGCTCAGAAGGAGCTCACTGTGATGGCAAGAGCAGACACCATTTCCTTCCTCGCTTGCTGAAACACCTCTGCATCAAGAGAACACCATCTAACACCTCCACCTCTGGGGTGATTTTCAATCTGCTTTTTGTCACCTCCTTGACCCAAAACCTGGCTTCTTGACAGTGGGCAATGAGAGCCTAAGTGCTCTCAGAGAGCTGTTCTAGCAAGGGTCTTTCCTTAGTCAAAAATCTGATGACAGCGTGATGCCTTTACCTGTCGACATCCCTGACACCACACACTTTTCTCACTGATTGAGCACTTCTCTGGCAAGACTTAACCAGGGGCCAAGCAGCTCTGATCTGTGTACTGCACTGCAATAAGGCTTAGTAAAAAGCAGGAGATGTTGGATAAGTTTGGTGCAATATTTTATCCCCCAAACCTATTAATGAGCCACAGTTAAAGCTGAGACATTCCCTGGAGCAAAACTGACGAACCAAGGCAGGTTCAGTTGCTTGAAGCTGTGTGGACACGAGGGCACCACACAATGTGCTACGGACAGCAGACTCTTGCTGGGTAGCTGTGGTTATTCCTAAAACTCTGGGGTAAAGGCTGAAACTAGGAATGACAGATGAAAATTAATGGTCCTTCCTCCACAGTCACAAACAGCTCTTGCTTGCACAAGGGAAAGACAGGGCGAGTACAGCAGCCCCAGTGCTGCTAAAGCTCAGCACCACATGAATTCCTTTTAGACCCTTTGAAAGTGGCTCAAGGCTCAGCAGGAGGAAGGGGAAAGTGTATTTGATGGCTGGGGCAGAAAGGCTGGTGGGAAGCCACATGCCCTACTGCTGAGCAATTCCATCAGTGCTGCCACGGCAATAAAATTGGTAGCACAGCAGCAAGAATTAGCTGAGATTTGTGTCTGTAGCAAGTGAAAAGCTTTGCCTGAAGAAGAAGATTGGGTCCAATGTAAAGGGAGACCCTGTTTTGTACAATTGCAGCTCTTAGCTTTTCTTCCCTCTTCAATTGGCTTCCCTCTGTGCTGCTCTGAGCACATGCCTCCATGCTTGGCTATTATTAATCCTGTAAAGCTGTTAGGAACCCATTCACACAGGAAATGGTGACAGCACATCATCATCCTTATCTAAATGTAGGAACTTGAGGCAAAACCAACCCAAAACCCAAATACACATATCCAAGTAAGAGTCTTAGGGA
The DNA here is from genome assembly GCA_013397565.1 of Ptilonorhynchus violaceus. NCBI lineage: Eukaryota > Metazoa > Chordata > Aves > Passeriformes > Ptilonorhynchidae > Ptilonorhynchus > Ptilonorhynchus violaceus. Next base: position 918,807 of record VZRJ01005001.1, on the reverse strand, counting down.
AAAAAAAAAATCCAGCCAAACCTACAGGGCAAAGTTCTCACTGTGACCACACATATCAAGTTAAGAGCTATTTTACTGGAAAGTTTAGATTTTATATTTTCATTGTCCCATAAAAGAAGAGGAAAAAAGCAGACTGTGAAGCCTCAGCACGGAGTGAGTGACAGCCTTGGAAGAAGTCACCTTCTCTCACAAGGCCAGTTACCCTCTTTCTCCAAAGAGAGGGAAAGGTTTGACATCTTTGGAAGGACACATCACGCTGCAGATACGACCTTCCTATTCACAGCAGAAAGCAGGCCAAGACAGACGTATATACCTTTGGTCCCCTGAGGTCTTCCCGCATAATAATGGAAATGAAGGGTTTTAACTCAAACAGTATTCTTTCAAGGTTTCATCTGCAGACAGCCAAAGGACTTTACTCATTCAGTCAAAAAGCACCATTCACCCGGGCTAGTTTGTGCATTGAGTTTCTATAAAATTACATACACTCCTTTCAGAAATAAAGTTATTTGAGCTATCCACCCAAAAAATACGATATCAGCTCTCAAACAGCCTCTATTTGATATTTACACTTGGACCACTGCAACTTGCTGATTCTAAATCCTGGTTTAATGAAAACTGCTAGGAACTCCCAAGATACAGCTGACAAAGTGATGAGCAACACTTCCCTCCACAACAGCAACAAAGAATTTTGCCAAGTTGGGAACATCAAGGGAGGTCTTTTAATATGAGTATTTGAACAGCATTAAAGGCCAAGGTCTTTCTCAAACCCCTTCAAGTCAGGAGGTACAGGATTCATACATACCCTTCCTGCTCAAAGAGGGGGTGTGTGTGTCACATGGATAGGTTGTATATTTTAAAAGCCAGGGTCTCTTTTGTTCTTAGATAATGAAATTTGTTTCTTTAGACTAGTTATTATTAAAACAAGTTCTCCATAGAATTTGAACGGGGCTGGAGACAATTTCAGGAAAAGCACAGCGTTCATGTTGGGTGTAGAAAGGGCACAGGGTGTAAAGCAGCCTTCTGCACTATGTTATCTTCCCATCAAATCTATAAACTAAGGGACTGTATTTTAGAAAAGTATTGTTTGAGAAAGGTTACACCTCAGGAAACTCAGCTGTGTTACTCAGAAAGTTCCGGGTAATTTTTTTTTTCCCAGAGTGGATTTTCTGCAGGAATCCTGCTATTTTGCACAAATAGGGTCACATTAGGAAAAACATACAGAAATCTCCTAACAATACCAAGCATTTAGTCTTTTACTGTTTCAAAGGGGAGAGATTTCTTGTTCCTGCTGATCACTTGGCCTCCCTCTCCCAAAACTCAGCTGACCCCAGCTCATGGCTATGTAGGATGCTGGCGAGCACTGCTGTAAGGGCAGCCACAGCTATTGACACACCACAGGGCAGCGCTGGGGCTTCATTGTCCTTCCCAGCACAGACAACCTGCTGCTCTTCAGATCTAGTGGGAAGTGTCCCAGTCACATGGCTTTCCCCCCTGAAAAATTGCACTCAACAGAACTAACCTCTGGGAGATAATTGTGGAATTTATTTTACTGGAGTCACTTTAATCTTAACATCAAAACAACCTGATGGAGTAAAACAGCTACAATAAATTGAAAACACTGCGAGTTTTGCCTTTGCAAAACCTCTTCATTTTCATCTTTCCTTGCCTTCCTTCAGGCTAAAAAAGAGAAGGTCAACATCTATGAATTTCTTCAAGGAGAGAAACTCTTTTTCTCGGCCCTCTCTTAATGCAATCGCACTGCCAAAGCTACAGGTTAAATGAGCTCAGTGACCTCTCTAATCACGAGGTATAACTTACAGAAGACACGACTATTCCACACTGCATCCATAAATGCAGAACCTGATTCCTCTCTGCCACCAAGACGAGTGTTGTTTTGTGTCTCTTCTTGCCCATGAAATAGCTACATTCTCTGAGGAGGCAGCAGCCAGTATTCCTCCCAAACCCTGTGCAAAGGTGGAGGCACTGTCCCTTTGGGTCTGGAGAGGTATAATCCCAAAATGCCTCTCACCAGCCTGCACCAGCTCTGGCACTGCAGCCGAAAATTCCCAGCTTGGCCCTAATAACTTGTCCGAAGTGACCACACAAGCCACTGTCTCACAGTACAAAAATGCTTCCCATGATACATGTAGAAAGTTGCAGGGTCAGAAGCACAAACCAGGTAAGACTTGGACATGATGCAGCCTCCAGTCCAGAAAGCCCTGGCTTGCCAGGAGCATGGACAGTGCACACCAGTACACCTTGCTTCTCCCACCACTTCCGAGCACAGCATTAGGTGTGGAAGAAGGGTGGAAAAAAGAAAAAAAGGGTGGGGAAAAGCAGTTATTTTGGGAAGCACGGCTTTCATTTTGCCTACAGTCATCCAGAAGCACACGCTGTTCACTGGGAACAGCTTTGCCAGGAGACAGCTGAGCCAGCTCCTAAACACTGCCTTTAATTTCTAAAGTGGCTCTCATGAGCCAGGACAGCTGTACAGTTAATTCTTCTACATAAACCATTCCCATGTCCATGCACGTGATGCTGCCCTGTGTCTGGAGGCGAGGAGCTGCCTGTGATTTACTGCTGTCCCTCGCAGGGCAAAGGCTGGTGCAGGCAAACAGAGCACCCAGCACATCCAATGGGGTCAAGGGACACTGAGCCCAGCCTGCAAACAGCTCCCAAACGCCCCAAGGCAGGACTGCTTGAAACTGCAGAGGTGGAGGATGGTATCTTAAACTGCTTCCCAAAGGAATGTCCCCTCTCAGCGCTGAAATCCAGCATACAGCATCTCTGGGCTTCATCCAGGTGAGTCCAGCCAGGCTTTGTATTACTGTCTATGTGCTCATAGCTGGGATTGAATCCTTATCCATGAAAGACATTTTTGGGTCCTCTCTGGCCTTTGAGAAAGGACCATCTCACAGTCAGAGAGTGCTGGCAGAGGCAGGCACACCTGTCTGCTCTTCTCTGGCTCACAGCAAGGCAGATCAAGGGACTCAAAACCTCAGACAGAGGTTTTGTAGTCTGTGGCTGGCAGAACTGGAGTCAAAAGCAGCCTTTCAACTTGTCCAATTAGATCTCCCCGTGATGCTATCAAGCATCATGGCTCCTGAAGAAAGAATGGAGGTGTGGTGACATGCACAGAGCCATATGTTCGTTTTCCCATAGAAATGGCAAAGACAAGACAGATCTCTTAATTCCCATTCTTTTCAACCACTCTGAACATCAGAATAAAGCCCCACCCTTCTTTTAAAGGACAAACACATCACCTCCACAATTTCTTGCTGCAAGCTGCAGCCCTCTGGTGATGTACACCTTGCCTGGTAATCGCCCCAGGTGGGCGATTACCCCCAGGGTACACCAGGGTGGATGTCCTGTTGTGGTTTCTATCAGCACATCAACACCACCCACAAACAATCCCCCTTTAAACAGTCCTAAGGTTACCAAAGCAAAGTCTACAAAAGAAGTGCAACAGCAGAATTATGATTGGCCCAGATGGGTTTAACCTACTCAAATGCAATCGTCTAATTTTATCACTCCTAGGCGAATACACCTCAGTAAGGACATGCCCCCCCTGCCATCCTCTGCCCCAGCTCTCCCTCTCTCCCCCACCAGGTGCAGCAGGATTAGGAAACACCACACAGCTCCTACTCTCCCCATGTCCCCAGCCACTGTGGTGCTGTCCCTCTGGACGATCCCATGTTTTCACATTCTGTGTTCACCCTCAGCCTGCTTCCCCTCCTCACCCGGGCAACAGGAAAGTAAATACCTCTTGCCATCAGCTTACTATGCAGACAGAGGGTGCTCTCTCATCCTTATCTTGATCTTTGAAGATGAATTTGTCTGCCATCTCCAAAGAGCTCTCCAAAGAGCAGAGACATCTCCAAAGAGCTTAGCCCGAGGCAGATTTTGGGCATGGAAAATGCTGGGTCCGACATGGAGAGCTACAAAGAGCAGTGAAGTCCAGGGCGGAGACGGGTAACTCCCACATAAGTCAGGCAATATCAAGCTTAGCTGCTTCTTACATGAAATAACAAATATTGGAAGGAAGTGTGCTTGTTTGACCAAGTGTTGTCATTTTGCGGTTGATTTAAGAGCACCAAATTGAATTTGAAAACGCTATTATGAGAAAGGTTAAAAAAATAAATAAATTAGAGTAGATATAGCCTTAGGGGCTATTTTAATTTTCCCTGGGCCAGCTTGCTCACTCCTCAGAGTCAATGTTGATCAAAAGAATAATTTATAAGCTTTAATGAGAATATTGATTTTTAT
>VZRJ01005001.1:877549-914508 GCA_013397565.1 Ptilonorhynchus violaceus | reverse complement strand
CGGGGGAAGGAACCCTGCAGGCTGTGGCCAGAGCCTTGTTGGAGGCTGTAAACCTTCCTGGGATACAGAGAGCCTGTGCTGGGACAGGGAAGGTGCACGATGCAGCACAGACCCTGCTCCCATCAGTGTTTCCAAACAACTCACTGTCTAATTTGTACTTATGCAAAAGAGCCGTCCCATAACACAAATCATGGAGCAATTAACATGCAACACTTCAGCACAACTCTCCGTTGCTTGTTGCTGAACTATCTTCAATGCCATTAATGAGAGCTAATTAAATCAATCAAGTCACCGCCGCACTCAAACACGACTGCAGCTACTGAAGCGCTATCAGATCGGGCGCGCTTTCCCGGGCACTGCGAGTACCAAGGCGCACATTCATCACGCTGTCCTTCCAGCGTACATCTGTTCTCACTGCTGCCTCTTCCATTTATCATATGTTGGCACCGTCCCTACCCCCAATGCATCTAGGTGTCAATTAATTCTTCCCCGCGCGGCTCAATCCGTGCATCGCACGGAATAATCTCCCTCTTAATATCCACCCGCAAGCTGTCCTTCCCCGGGAGTGGCAACGCTCCGCCACGGCCCCCGGATCATGCGCCTGTGACCAGAACCCCTCTGCTCCCGTGCTGCGAGTTACTAAACCCCCAAACCACCTCCACACGCTCGGGGAGTTTTCAGGGGAAGCAACGGAGGTTTGGGCTCCTTTCTCCCTCTTCTCCCCCAGGCTTGACAGGATATTTGCAAGGCAATTCACCAAAACAACCTTTTCTGAGAAGAGTTTCCAGGAAAACCCCTCGAGTGGATAATTGCTGTGGACCTTCAAAATGCTTTTTATAATTGATGAACATTCAAGTAACAGATTTATCTCAACATTTGCAGTACCAGGCAATGGCATTTCTGCTACACCAGCAGCCCATGTGCCTCCTGCTCCGTTCCCATGAGCGTGCAGGGAAGGAGAGTCTTTTTCTAAACAGGAGCATCGTCTCTCATTATAATATAACATTTGGTCTCTATTTATGTTTCTGCTCTGTCTGGCTAACTCTCCTTTTTATTTCCAAATGTGCTATATTAATGTGCTTTAATTTCAACACTGGTTGTTTATTTTAGAGATGAATCAGTTGGCAAAGGGAATAAAACCCACCCTAACAGAAAGCAGCACCAGCTCCAACACGATATATACATTTGTCCTTATTCAGTAGCACACTTAGAGGGTTTTTGACTTCACAGACATACCTTGTGGCATTTTTAATGTTTTAATTATAAAAACACTGACTTGCAGGTCAGACAGGGAGCAGGTAACTAATGCAGTGTTAATTTCTTGCCAGCCCTTGGCCATGGAAGTGCATTCCCTGCCCTGTCACCATGGAGAGGAGAGATGGGGCGAAGTCCCTGCACATGTCCCAGACAGAATTACATGGGGAAAACGCATGCACAGAAGCAGAGTCCCTGGGAAGAGCCACACAGAGAATCCAGGTGGAATCCGACTCTGAAACAAAAACTGTTACAAAAAGAACACCTCATTAGAGGTAGCAGCAGTGAGTCACAAGCCAGAAATTTCAGCAAGGGGTGCAAATGCCCAGATGAATTTGCAGGTGGCTTTATCCTAGCTCTGCAACCACACAAGGAGTAATGGGCATATAAATAACCCTTGTGGCTTGATTCCTCCAAACCTGGTCCTCTGGGAAGAAAAGCAGAGTAATGCTCCAAATAAACTGCCTTACACTGGCATGAGACTGACTCAGGCTGAACAGGGGACCAGTTCTTATCCCTGTGTCCAAAAGGCTGTCAGAGCCTCAACTGAACACAGCCAAAGACACACCAGGAATAACAATTTGGGTCATTATTATTAATTATTATAGCTGTATGTAAGCTCCCAGCAGAGACGAATGCCTGGGGATCCCTTTTCACCCATCATCCAGCTGTAGAAGGACCCATGAGATGAGATGACAGCATATTATTAGGCATCACCAGACAGGAAAGCAAGCAGCATTTTCAGTCTCTGTGACCTCTCTGGGTACAAAGAACGTGAGGATTTTTTTTCTTTCCTTCCTCCACACCCAATTTCTTCTACCACTGAGCACACAAAGTTAAAGGTGTTGCAGAAGAGACAAGCAGAGCACGTCCCTGCTTTAGCATTGCTGCTCATAGAGCAGCAGCCAAGCCTGCCCTAGGAAAACATTCAGGAGAGCTGACCATGAAGTAGAAAAGTCTCCAAGAAAAGGTGGAAACCTCAATACATTTGCAATATTTGGTTATTCTGGTTTTTGCATGCTGTTGACTCTCTGCTCCCAGTGTCTGAAAAAATTAATTTTTTGCCATACTCCTTTTTCTATCGTGAGAGTTGTATGGCGAACAAAGTCTCACTCCTTGTGGTGAAGATCACAGAGACCTGACATCCAAAAACCAAGTTCCACATAGTGCTACATGTCACAGAGAAACTTCACTCCTGATCCCACTGCATCATTTTGCTCATCAAACCGTAATACATCCCTGCACCTCTGTGTTCTGCTGCAGCAATTTTAAGGCCATGGCAGACTTATTCATCGAGCAAGTACATTTGACTACATAGGTCTCTCCAGCTTCAGAGAGGATCAATGAAATTCTTTCCTTAGAGGAAGGAGTTTGATGAAATTCTTAGTTTAATCCCCTTAATGTCATTTAGTTGAGTAAATTTATGTGTCTAAAAGGATTCTGTCAGTTGAAGGCATTTCATCAGACGCATACACATAATTCTAGTGACAAAGTGATTTTTTGTCAACAAAATACTGCCTGGCACATGTACAGAAGTTTGTTTAGCGGCGAGCAAGTACACAGTAAAGGCAGGAATCAGATCATGAAGATTATGCTGTTACAAAGAGACAAGAAGGAGAGAGAAATTATCTGTTTGGTGCCAGACTGTGGGAAATAGTTTACATGAAAGGAGAAGGGGTTTACAGGGCAGCACTGGCTTCCGATGGGCCTTTACTGTTGGCATGAATCAAATCACGGACACAAAGCTGTGGTCACATTGCACGGGGGTTTCGCTTCCTACTCTGCTTTTGATCCTGCCGTCGGTAGATCTGTTTCATGTGCTAATTGCAAACTCCTCTGGTCTTCATCCAACATTTCTTCTGTTTATTGGTGTGTCTGGCATCAGAAACAGGCGAATAAGGCGATGGAATTCTTTTGCCTTTTGCGTAGCATCACGCCTTCGTCTAGTCTGCTTTGGAAAAGCACCAGCAGTTGAACCTTAGCCCTAAGTCTGAAAACCTGAGGATATTCCAAGCAGTCACAGAATCATAGAATGGTTTGGATTGGAAGGGACCTTTAAAGGCCATCTTGTCCAAGCCCCTTCCAATAAGCAGGGACACCTTCCACTTGTTCAGGTTGCTCAGAGCCTTGTCCAAGCCTGGCCTTGAACGTTTCCAGGGATGTGGCATCTAACAGAAAAGAGGCAGAAGGTCTGTGGCCAGGGGCAGGTCGGATAGGGCAGGGAGCTGCGTGTTGTATCAAGGAATTCAGAAGTAGAGAGAAAAGAAGAAAAAGCAGAGGACACAGGTGCTCAGTTCTAATGAAGCAGAGCTGCAAGGGGCAACACACAAGAGCAAGGAAAGGAGTTTCCTACAGCGAAAATGAAGTGCACACCAATAAAAACACACAAAAGGAGCGGTGAAGCTAACAGCAGAGAACAGAGCCATTAAACAACACCTGTCCTCAGAGATGCTGGCAGGCAGGGGAAGGAGGAAGTCTCAGAGCAGCTTTATTTATTTGGTGGAAGTGCTTTTGATTTCCCAGCCATGCAAGAGCCCCAGCAGGAACTCCCAGCCAGGGAGAGGCCGTGCAATGCACGTCAGTGTTTGCACACCCGCGTTAGGGGGAAGCAGCTTCTCCTGAGCCTTCAGGGTGCTACAGAAACATTTTCCTTTCCTGCTCCTAGAGGTCAACAGAGCAGCAAGGCAAAGGGCTCCAGAGTTCTGTGGTCAAGAAAACACCTTTCAGTAGATCTGAAAGCCTTATTTGTGGAATGAAAGGACTTCGGAGCTGAGTTTTGCCTGCCTCCTGCTGAGGCTCGCTGTGACCCCCAGCACCTGCCATTTTCTTCTATGCCTCACAGTGCCATACAGCAGTTGTCAGTCACGGACCCATCTCTTCCAGCACACCCTCTCTTCAAGTTACTGTGTAAAGTTCTTCACTGCTACAGGAATTTTGAACCCTTTGAGCTGTGCTTGGGAGTTTACAAGGGGAGCTGAACTCTTCCAATAGGAGCAGCTTAACCAAAAAGCCCCGGTTTTCACATCTGGCAAGCAGGGTTTATTCCCGGGTAATTATAGTCCAGGAGAGAAATTAAATTAATTGCATCCTTCTCCCTCCACAGCAGCACTTCAGCTGAAGCTGTAATGAAGAAAAATCCCACAAAGTAGCCACTGGCAACCAGAATCATTTGTCTGCTATCGATCCAGAGTGTGATTTAATGGGGTGGAAAAGCAGGTACAGGTCCCTCTCTAGGTTAGGGCAGCCATTGCTGAACTCTCACCTCATCCTTATGGGCTCTGCTGGTCCTATCCTGCTTCCATGCCACCCTTGTGCATCCCCAGCTCAAGCCCTGCACATGCATTTCACCTCCAGGTGCCCTGGGAGGGTGGCTGCTCCCTGAGAGCCAGCACTACCCACAAGAGAGGAATGTCTCCCTACGAGAAGGGGAGATTGTTCAGTTCTGTGCTCAGCTGCTGAACCTGAGAGCCTGCAGGTTTAATCTCCGTCTGCCACAAAATGGGAAGAGATTCATCAGGCAGTTTTTGCAGACTCTCACACCCAAATATTTGCTCTGGAAAAGGGTTTGCTCTTGCTCTGCTTGCTGACATTTGCATCTCTACAGCAATAATTGAAAGCTGCAGCCTCACCACAAAATACCTTGAAATTTATGACTATTGTCATCAACAGGAACCGCAAAATTAAAACCCAAGACCCTCCCTCCCATCAGTTTTTCCATCCACAAGCCCAGCTCTGCCTAAATCATGCAAAAACCATAAAAAGGAGCCGCACGCACCAACCCATAAATCCCAGCTGTCCCGTCTCCCCAGCTTAACGCCAAGTGATAAAGATGCCCCAGAGTTTACGCAGCTGCCACCGCTCCCCCCTTCCCCTTTGTTGATTGTATACATAAATAAAACTACAATGATCTCATTTGAGTCCCTTAACCAGGAAGAGCAGGAGCTGGGAGCCCCAGCCAGCCTAGCTGGAGTGACTCGCAGTGATGTTTGCTTGAAGCCGACTATTAGCGGATACAATTAAGATGCCGTTTCAGTTTAAAGATGAATTGGCCATGCAGCGACAAATTGTGAATGCTTATTGCTGCCACGCTGAGGCAGGTAATCAGGGAATGAAGTTGTAATTGTGGCACCTCTTGTTTTGCTCCCGCTGGAGCCCAGAACGCGAGATTCAATTTAACAAACAATTTGCCACACGGCTCATCCCTGCTGGGTGGGAAAGCAAGGCTTGCTGGCGAGGCTTCCTTTGAGTTCTGCTCCTTTTTAAACTTGTTATAAGCAGAACTGGCACTTGCTTTAACCTTTGCGCCGAAGCAGAAAGGAAGAGCAGAAGCCCAGGAGCGCTGCTGATGGTGTATTTGAGAGTGTATCTTGGGCTTCATCCAGAGATGATAAAAAAAGAAACCCCACATCGTGGAAAGTATCATCATTCTTTTGATGCTTTTTGGGTCTTTCTGAGCTTCTCTGGAGAAACCAGAGTGCAGCTGGGCCAGCATGTTGGAGCAGCAAAAGCCAATGCGGGCAAGTGGGGAGGGATTTATATACTCTGAGAGTTGCTCTGCTGCTGCAGGAGATTCAAGTTACAGTCCCTGGATGATCTTTAAGCCAATTATCCCCTTTTTTTTGCCCCAGGGGAGGGAAGGACTAATTGAAGCAGCAGCTCCTCAGCAGCTGGCTTTCATCCTGCTGCAAGGGAAGGAGTGTGGAGATGCTCTGCAGGGCTCAAGAGTCTGGCATTTAAAGGACTCCAAAAAGAGGTTAGACCAGAAATCTCCTGGACCAGACTCACAGAGCAGAGTTTTCTTGGCTTCATTTACCTCTCTTTGGGATCCATCCTTGCATATAACCACTGTCTCCAAGTTTCTAGTTCAAACTTGGCTTCTCCAACAAGGCCAGTTCCACGGAGGAGTTACAGCCAGCCCTTACAAACTCTTCCTGCTTCACTGTCATTAGTGATTCATAATCAAGCAACTTATTTAAACCCCCAAATCTCAGGGATTTTATTATGTTCCTTTAAGGCTAAACATGCATTTACATGTTTTGGAATCTCAGAGCCAACCAGGACCAGCTGCTCTTGTTACTTTCAGATGCAGACATTGGCACCACTTTTTTTTTGTCAAAGGGATGACAAAGAAAATTGTTCTCTCTTTACCAGTCTGACCTAGAAAATGAGACATCAGCTGTCACAGGGAGGTCCCTCTGTTTATCAGTTTGTAAGTGGCTCAGTTTCTCCTTCTCACAAACATACAGGAATCATAGAAATCAGAGAGCACAGGGGAATGTTCAGTGGTTGGTAACTGCAGAGGCTCTGACAGAAACCTTACAGAAAAGAGAAAAAAAAAAAAAAAGACAGAGCATCTTCTGTTTTTTCCCTAAGCACTGCTAGTCATGGTCTGCAGAGAAGACATTTCTTGCCTACAAGCACTATATAGGAGCCAGCATCAGCTGGATCCTGCTCTTCATCCCTTATCAGCCTTCCAAAATCCCCGAGGCAGTCAACAGCGCAATTTGATGGTACTTCAGACAGGTGCAAATCAAAGCAGTGAAAAACTCACGTAATTAAAGTTTAGTGTTTGTACAGAGGCAAGAGCTGTGTGCTCTGACAAAGCAGGGAGCAGAGAAGCACAAATGTTTTGCAATTTGTATGTCAGCAGTGCTGGGTACTTGGGGGAGGATGAGGGTGATTTTCTTTAAAGGGAATGATCTGTACATTGGGAATGCTCCTCTCCAACACCTCCCAGCTGCCAGCCAGCCTGGCCTTGTTGCAGAGCTTTCCTTTGCCCAAATGTCTTGCAAGAGACCAAGCACTGCCCAAGATGTGGTATCCATTACAGGGTGACCATTCTGAGGCAAGATGATGCCTTCTTATCAACTCTTATTAAATAGCCACCATTGCACTACGAGGTTTAGTTTGTTGCCCTGTTGTTACAAAAAAAACAAGACTAAACTTATTCTTAAGGATCTCTGTTACCTCTCCCAGCTGATAATTAACACATCTGACTCTTTCAGAAAGAATATCCAGAGGTTTCCATTCAAAGGAGCAGAGAATGAACAGCTAAGCAGGGTTTGGAGCCATCCCAGTCCATATATTGAATTTCGGGCTGGTCAAATGAGCGTTTCAGGTGTGAAGGCTGCACCTTGAGGTGGCCTCACAGCTCAAGTAAAAACCCAAAGGGTACTGCAGGAAAGGTTTCCAGAGCTATTTAGCAGCTGGACAAGGAAAGGAATAGTAGGTGCTTGGTTTGCAACCCCTGCCTGCCCCTTGGCAGCAGGACCTGCTCCCTGGGCAAAGCTTGGGAGCTGTGAGTTTAGGTCACCAGCAAAGAAGGGGACAGACGTGGCAATTTATAATGTCTGCTTCAGGCTGCCCCAGGCACCTAATGCAGGTGCAGATTACAAGAAAAAGAGGCCTCTGTGTCCCCAAAGGCACCCATCTTTGATACCCCGAGCTGGCTAGAGACAGACCCTGCTAATATCCTTCCTTCCTGACACAGACGGGTCGTGTTGAGCGCTCTGCTGTACAGCCGGGCAGGGAAATCAGGCACAGCAAGGTCGAACGCCTCACCTTGCAAATGCTTGCATGAATACTTAATCTCTCTCCTGTGGGCAGTCTCACCAGCTTCAATACAGCTGCAGATATTTAATCAAGAAGAGAAAAACCTCTCTAACCCACTTTCTGCCTCCAAGGGGCCATGGGGGTGTGAGAGAGAACAATCTCCCACTTAAGCCATCCCCTGTCTGCAGCACAACTCCAGCACCAACCTGACATCACCACCACAACGTTTTTAGTTATACAAAGCCCTGGCAGAGCTGAGTCTTTCTGCTTTTAACACACAGAAGGTTACAATCACATTTCCTGGCAAACCACTCCTATTATTCCAAGCCCCAGACACAGCAGTTAATGTTCTCCAATCCAACAAACCATCAACTCTATCACCACAAAAGGAAAAAAAAATCCCCACCTCAAAACAACCTCACACAATAAAAAGCACAAAACCCCTTACCCCTTCAGGCTTGCTCCCTGCAATAATGGTGACTTTCCAGGCTCTGCAGAGATGCCACACTTCTGCCACCCAGGGAAAAACTCACAGACACCTGTGAGTGTGACCACCTGAGGCCACTGCAGATTGGGTAGCCCTGAATCCATCCCCACCTCCAGCTCCGGCAACCCTTGGCCACCTGCTGAGTGATTTGGGAACCCCTCCTTCTTCCTCATCATCAGTGAGCGGGAGCAGACACTCGCTGAAGCCCTGAGAGGCACCACCCCACGCCAGCCATTGTTTCTGAGAACAGCAGGTGGCCTCTTCAAGGACACCCACCTGTGCTGCCCTTTCAAGACAAGGAGGGGCCCCCAGGACTGAGCTTCCAAGAGGCCATTGAGGATCACTAAAAATGGAATTTGTGCCCTAGTGAGAGCTGAGGAAAAGGTCTTCCCAAGACAAGCCGCTGGAGTTCCTCATGTCGTGGAAACAGAAGCCCTGCTGAATCGTAATCCACTGGTTTTATCTTCTGGGGGCAGGAGACAAAGTTATAGAGAAGATGGTGTCTACAGACATCTCTATTTGGAAACAAATGCATATGTTACTGCACAAAATTGTCTGAGCTAAAGGAGATGGAAATTAGATCATTTAGAAGCAGAGAGCTCTCCCGTATTGTTTCAGCAGAATAATCTCTTTTACATAGCCAGGCAAGTGGCTCATTTTGGGGGAACACAAACACATCTTTTACGATTATGGCCATTCAAAGCTGTTTCTTGCACTCTTAATTGTCGCACATGAAGGATCAATGGCGTTCTCAGATGATGATTTAATTAAAAACTCCTCCTTTCGTCTCTGCAAAACCTCTCCGAATGGCTGATGGATGATTTGCTATTACCTTGCCTGCTTTCTTTTTAATAAATTTTTTTCAGTATTTTAATTGCTGCCATTTGAGGGTTATTGATTACCTGTAATTGCTCCTTTTCTCAGGTATCTCCTTAGTTATCTCCAGCTAAGTGATCTCTGCAAAAGACAAAAGCAGAGTGCTTCAGAACCTAATGGTTTTCTTTGGCTGTTAATGAACATTGATAGCTTGATACCTTGGACACTGCATTGGCCCAAACTTTGAAAGTGGAGCAGCCTGAAAATTCCTTTTCCTTAAGAAAACACTCTAAAAGCACCAAAAAACCTTTCGATAGACCAGTCACAATAAATAGAAACTAGACCAATGAAGTCTTTACAGCACAGGACACTCCCCTCTACCTTCCAGAGCAGGCAAAGGGAGGAAAGTTATTCCTCCTTAGGCCTTTTTCTTTGCATTTCAGGTACGTTTAAGAGCTCACATTTCAAAATATGGGTCAAATACGCTGTTCACAGGGAGCATCAAGTGTAACAAGCATGAAGCTGCTGTCTGCTGCCGCTTTAAGGTAATGCTTTCAGTTTAGTCTGAGGATTATGATCTCACACTACAGCAACTGTTGGAGTTGAGCTGATAATTCTGGTGTACCTTACTACAAAGATGGTGTGATTAAACAAAAAACCCACCCCGTATCATTAATTTCAGAGCAATTATTTTTAGAAACTGATCATCATCTAAGTGGGAGTTAATTACCAGATTTTGTCTAGAAATAAGTTTAAGATAGTGAGTGCCTGCCCACAAGACTTAAATAACAAAAACTATGAAACATGGTAGTAGAAATTTGAGAAATTATTTCATTTTTATTTTCCCTGCAGCCGCGTGGGGAAGACACCACCACACTCAGCTCTGCCCTAGCCCCACCACTGCAACCAGGTACCACCGTGCCATGGGAAATCCCTCTCATCCATCAACTGCATGAGCATCCCTTGGCCCTAGGACAACTGGAGACAAGAAGCTGGAGCAGTCGGAGTTTGCAGAGTCTTTGACCCCTGCACTCTGCCAAGAGCTCACAGATCCAGCAAACCTTTCCCTGGTATAACCACGAGGCAGACCACTTGTAAAGGATACTGCTGCAAATGTAAATTAGAGTGTAGCAGGCTGCAGGGAGACATATGAAGGGAATCTTGGATATCTAATCCGGTTGGAAAAGACAGCTTGGGTAGGCGGCTAATTGGGAGCCAAGGGAAAAGCTTCCCCGGCTGCACAGAACAAGCAGCTCAGGGAGAAAGGAGCTACAGGTTTTCTGCATGAAGAAGCTGACTGTTAAACTGAGTATAGCACTGATGGTAAATGCATTTCATCACCAAATTATACATCTATAAAAAAAGGACAAGAGAGGAAAAGAAAGTGTGTGTCAAGCTTTCTGTGCCTTTTTTCACTTTTCTAGGGAAAATGTTTTGCCAGTACCCTGGCAGGGACAGCACAGGTGGGAATGTTTTCACCTAAATAATTGTCAGTAGGCTGGAGCAATTAATTTTCTTATATTTTGTTCAATGAAAAATAAATTAAATACTGAGACTTATTTCATTAAAATGATGGTCAGGACAATGGTTTTGTTTTCTAACAATTTTTTAATACATATGAAAACAATTCTTATAGTTCTACATTCTGAAGAACAGTCATTCTGTAGAAAAAGATAAAGATTAATCATTAATTTTCTTGGGTTAACCTTCATTATTAAATCTCTGCTCTGCAGTGAGCAGCAGACACTCTTTAGGCACATGCTGGGAACTTCAGCTGCCTTTACTCTTGAGTACTTTAGTCCCACAAAGCAAGACTGGCATCAAAACCAGGGTAAAAAGATCATGAAAGGGAGGTTCTTCTGGGTACAAAAGTCAACTTAAAAAGCTGGACAATCCAGTCAGTGTGAGTCATGCATTTAAGGACTGCAGGGACTTAAAGAATTAAGTGGGGACAGATCCCACTTCTTTTGATAGTCAAGCAACTTTTGGAAAGTTATAACAGAGCAAAATGTAGCATAGAAATAGAGGGGCGAAGAGCAGGGTTGGAAGGAAGCAACACGGGATTTGACAGTGGACTCCATCTTGAAGGTTTACCATAAAGATTATCCCTGTCCAGCTGCAGGAAGTTTCTTGCAGTGCTTTGGCAAATCATCTTTTTTTCTTGTCATCAAAATACATTTCAATGGATTTTTTTTTTTCATGTGATTCCAACTCACAAGTTTGGCTTGAACCCTGCTTCTTTGGAAGGCAATCAAATTCTTTCTTTTGGTTTCTTTCCTTTTCTTTCAGCCGGCCAGGGTTGGGCTGATGGTGAAGAGGATGGACAGTGAGTACACAAACATCGTGCACACCTGTGTATTGACAGCAGAGAAAATAGAAGTCACTCCTGTGACGGCCATTAGGAACTTAGGGGAACTTGAGATGGTCCCACAAGCAGGGACAGGGAGGGTGTGTCTCATGTGCCCTAGTTAAGAGGCAGACACAAACAGGGTGGTTGTCAGTGTCTTCTCCCAAGTGACAAGTGATAGGACAAGAGGAAATGGCTTCAACCAGAAGAGCTTTAGATTGAATATTAGGACAAAATTTCTTCACTGAAAGGGTTGTCAAGCATTGGAACAGGCTGCCCAGGTAAGGGGTGGAGCCACCAGCCCTGGAGGTATTTAAAAGTCATGTAGATGTGGCGCTTGGGGACACAAGCTAGTGACAGGCTTGGCCATGCTGGGTTAATGGTTGGACTTGATGATTTAAAAGGTCTTTTCCAACCTAAATGATTCTGTAAGCAAGAAGAGTGATGCAGAGCACGCACACTGGGAAGCTGCTGTATTAGGCAGGCATCTATATTGGATGTATAAATTCAGGTGATGTGAACGTGGAACCCCTCCCTGGTGTAACGCAGTTAAGGCAAGGGCACGCGTTTGACCATCTGACAAAGCAATGTGGAAGCACATTCACCACCAGCTGAAGTAATACACCAAGCCTTGACCTGCTTCACCGATATCCCGGGAAAAAATCGCCTTGTGGGATGGGAGAGCAGCCACTAGGTGGGATAACAGCCTAGCAGGCAACGTGCCTGGGAGATGCCTGCACCCAGCCGTGGGCCAGCATCGCTCACAGGGGTGCCACAAGTAAAGCCCTGCACTCCGTGTCAAACCCGCCCTGGTCAGGGAGCAGGTTTAGAGACCACAGCACGTCTTGAAATATTCATAGATGTCCTCTGTAACTGCTCTGTTCACATGCAAGTGTTTTTATAGCTGTGCTATTGCATAGTTCCATAACTGAACTTGCCACATTTTCAAACAGCCTAACCGGGCTGTTTCAGAGCTCACACACAAACTGTAACACCAGAGTAAAGGAAATGGACAAAACACTTGAACTCAAAGGGTTTGGCTCAATTTGCATCAGAAGGAATTTGACCTGTAGATTTTTCTGCTATGCTTTATGGAGTAAGCAAAAAAAAAAAGAAGTGTTAGTTTCGCTTTAATATTTACAACACGTCTTTCATGCATCTTTAATGGCATTGTTTATAAAAAATGCATTAACTGTTCTGTTTTGCTTCAGGCAGGGGGGATCCTTTACAGGATAGGCAGCTTAATTTGGATCTTAGCAATGACAGCGTTCCACGAATTAATGTATCTGGGAGATGAACTCCAGAGCAAAGATGTAAGAGCGGGAGCTTGGCCTTTGCACATGAATGTTCTTAAGGAGAAAGGAAGAAGTTTTCTCTCCTTACGGTTTCAAGTAGCTCAGCCAACCTCCAAGTAGGGTGTGTAGTGACAGGAGAAGGGGGAATGGCTTCAGCTGACAAAGGGCAGGGTCAGATGAGGTATTAGGAAGAAATTCTTCCCTGTGAGGGTGCTGAGGCACTGGCACAGTTTGCCCAGAGAAGCTGTGGCTGCCCCATCCATGGAAGTGTTCAAGGCCAGGCTGGATGGGGCTTGGAGCACACTGGTCTAGTGGAAGGTGTCCCTGCCCATGGCAGGGGGTGGGACTGGATGGTCCTTAAGGTCCATTCCAAACCAAACCAAACCATTCTATGATTCTATGACATAGATAAAATAAGGCTTAATAAATAACACCATCTTACACACACACAGTCTTTGCATGTGTTGGGTTTCCCTTTCTCTGCTTTTTATATATGACATTGTTGCATTCACCTTATTTCTATTTGCACAAATAGGCTTCTTACAAGAGGGTAGGGATTGGGTCATCCCAAACCCCCTTGCAGACCAAATGATCGAATACAAACACATCTGCCTCTCCCAGGAGCCTCTATGACACTGCAAACCTTGCTTCCATTGATAGGTTGCCATAAAAAAATCCATATAGGCAATTAGAGTCCATATAAGAAAAGGGCTGTACACAGAGGCTTCCACCTGACTTTGCCAGGTAACAGAAAGTGATTTCTGCAGGTTAACAATTTAGTGGTAAGTTGGGAATGTATGTATGTAATATATGGTTATGTATCCATAGTATACTTTGATAAGAGCAAAGATGCTCGTTTGGGAGGAGGAGGAGGCTGAAAACCCCTCTTACATGAGTTAAGGATCGAAAATCTGTAATCCTAAAGAAAATGTAGGAGTGAAATATTAATAAATCCCAGGCAAATCTCAAACAAGATGTACAATACCAAGACAGTCACATTTCTTTCCATAATCCTGTTCTGCAGTAGCAGTCTGAGGATATAGGGTTGTTTAAAGAAGTCAGTAGGGTGTGAGTAGATCACTCTGACAACTAAATTAAGGATGAAAAATATTTTTGGGCATTGATTTCCCTTCCAATGAGAGCCTAACCTGCCTCTGAACCCATAATAGTAAAGATTATGGACCAACATGGAAAGAATATTCTGGATGATCCAATGTACCTTTCAGTGTGCAGAAGAATGAATTTGATTTCATAGCATTTTCAAAAGAGTTTAGAATTACAAAACTAAATCAGAATTATTTTTGTGTATGAAGTGATAACGATGAGAGATACCCTACTGAGCCTGGATTGCCAAAGTCCTCGCTAGAAAACAACCATATATTAACAATTTTCAAATACAGAGCCACAACAAGCTAAAGTGAAACAGGAAGGAATCATCATAACATTTCAGAAACTGCTGCTGGCACTGGCTGCTGTAATTTCTCACTTGTAACAATCAGGCATTATAAGGGAGCTTGTATTTTGGAAAGAACCAGCCCTGTCTCTTACACTGTGACAAGTCAGGCTCAGCTAAAAATAACAACCAGCAAGGAAAAGAAAATAAATGCATTCTGTGCCACCCTTTAAAAAGTCCTTTGCCCTCCACCAGTTTTAGCTGAAAATCCCCACAGAGCTGTGCACTGCCAGACACCACAAAGGGGCTCCGTGTCTCCAGACTCACAGGGGCTTGTAATTACAAGAAACGCTGCAGTTGTTGAGCAATGGACACAACTCAGCCACTCTGTGCCCCCTCCTCATCACCACTTCTGCTCCTCCTTCCACATTGCACCTCATTTTCTTATGAGATCCATTTGGGGTGCTCGCCAAGAGCTCAGGATTTCCTTGGGTTTAGGAGATCTAAGAGCAGAGTGTGGCAGCAAGAGCCTTTGACAGGCTGAGGAGTGGCTTGTAGGTCTCAGAGGAAATCAGCCTCTGACGTGAGACCTGAGCCCTGATGTTTTGGCACTGTGCTCACACCATGTGCATTGTTATTGTTCCACAGGCACAGAGAGAGATGTCAGTCACACGGCTAAAGGACACAGCAGAGCCATGGGAACGAGAACCCTCTAGAGCGGCACGGTTTCATGCTGTTTCTTTAATTTTTTGTCTGGCAAGTGAAATATATTTCACCAGAAGGTGGGAAAGGACTTGGAACAAAATTGATCTTGGCTGAGCAAACATTTGACAACGTTCTGTGGGAAACAACCATCTGTCTTGGGAGATATCAACTCCAGGAGATATTGATGGCGCTAAAAATATCTGCCTTAGTCCACAGTCCCACAGCATTCAGTTTTCAAGCGTGGAGAGCTTCAATCCTTCAGCAGGAAACCTTTTTATTTATTTTCATTTTTGGAGTGTTGACTTACCAGGTGGGGAGTGAAAGGCTCTGGTTTGTTCAAGATGCAGCCACACAAGTTTCTGGTGCCTGGGCTGAGTGGAAACGAGAGAGGAGCTGCAGAGAGATAATTAATATGGATTAAATGGAAAAAGGGCTTTGTGCTCTGCTTCACAAGTACAGACCGTACACAGAGATGGATGTCTCTATCTCAGAAGAGCTTCCTCGAGCAGTTTGGCAGGCTGGTTTCTTCGGAGACACATGAGAGGAGAGAAAAAAAAAATACTCTTTGAAAGAAACTTTAACAACATACTATGAATTCAAAACAGCTCCTCACTCCTCGCTGACAAAGAGGCTAATGGATTTATTGAAACTGAGAAACAGTCCCCATCCCATGAATCTTCAAGATTTAGACCATTTCACCTTCCATGTGTGACTAAAAATCAAGATAATCCAAAGTTTTACCAGGGAAAAGTGAAGATGGGGCAGCCTAAATTCACCACTGGATATTCTGCACAGAAGTTGGCACATCCATTTTGGTATCTCTGATTTGCCAGTCTCCTCCTGCCCAGGCAGGTGCTTTTCCATGGGCCTGTGAAGTAAGAATAGTTATTTTTACCACAAACCGGAGATCTTACTCCAGGACATATTCCCTTTTGGAAAAGGCAGTCTCTTGGCCATCAGGGGTCTCTGTGGGGGATATCAGAGATGAGAGGATTACAGACAAAACCCTTGAGCTGCTGTCCCATACCTGCTCCAGTGTCTCTTGCTCACTCCATCTGTGATTGGTGCAAACTCCCAGCCAGAGCCATGCCAACATCCACATCTCCTCACAAAGGGCTCCAGCTGCAGCAAGAACAAGATACTCATTCCACAGGAACAACCTGCATTTTGCTCTTTTAAGCCCTACCCCATCATATATCCTGGGATATTCATTAGGGTTGTTTGGTTTTTTCCCTCATTTTCTGGTGCTTTTCTCCTTTTGGGGAGGTTTTATTAGCTGTGTCTGGGATGGGTCTATGCTTGTTGCCCAGGAGAGGCAGTAACAAGTGCCACACACTTGTGCCAAGAGCAAGAACAGATGATCTTTCCTGCTGACACCCCCCTGCCTCCAGCGACTGCCCACCATGAACCCCGGAGCCGGATCCGCTTTCTCCATCTTTAGTGTCTGCCAAAGAGGACTTCTGTTCTGTGGCCAACAGGAAAATCCCATGGGAA
This sequence comes from Ptilonorhynchus violaceus, assembly GCA_013397565.1. Lineage (NCBI taxonomy): Eukaryota > Metazoa > Chordata > Aves > Passeriformes > Ptilonorhynchidae > Ptilonorhynchus > Ptilonorhynchus violaceus. Next base: position 898,165 of record VZRJ01005001.1, on the reverse strand, counting down.
TACATGCAGAATGCCTTGCAGAAGAATGACTGATCAGCATAGTCAAATGATCAAAAGAAATAATATTAAACTCGATCAGGTACTTCAGTGATGGAGGTGGAAAATGCAATGACTGCTTCATCCAGATGTACTCAGGTGGATAAAAAGGGATAGCCCTGCAGTACAGGGACAGATTTTACAAGAAAGGAGAATTCCCACTTCTAGAGTAGTTTAGGAAAACCCCCCCCCCACATTAAAATACTTCAGGAAACAGGAGCTTCGTGGAATAGTGAATACTACAGATGTGGGGGAAAGGGAACCAGTTTGTTTCCTGGGCGACTGGGGCAGACCAGAACACCTTGCAGAGCCACAAAGATACTGGATCACAGTTAGGAAATAAGCAGAAGCACCTGAAAGAGGATGGCAAGCAGGAGAAGGGATTTTTTCCCTGCACAGACAGCAAGAGAAGGAGACAGAAGGCTGATAGGATGCACACTTTTTAATGATTTTTTTTTTTTTTTTGAGTTGGGTTTATTTGCATGACAGCTCTGAAATAGGACAAAGTACAGAGAAGGGCAATGCTGCATAATGTGAATGAGGAAAGGGAACCGTTCAGCTTTTTCATTGAAATGCATGAAAATCTCTGTGAGGTCTCTGTGTGTTGAGAGGAGGGGCATGAATTTAAAAAAATCATGCTGAAATAAATGATGACTCCGATGAGAGAACAAACTCAATCTGAAGGCTCATAAACACAGCTGAAATTAGGAGCTGTGCTAATAGTCCCAAACTGTGTTTCAGGAGGATGCTGAGTGGGGCACTGACTCAACAAACACGTCAGCAAGACAGAATTTAACACCAGAAAACCCTCTGTAGCTCTTTGGAAATGAAATGTAAGGCTGTGGTCACAGGGACCTGGCTGCAGGGACGGGATGGCTGCTGCTGCTGTGGAATGGATCTGCCCTTCCACAGGGCTCTCCTGACCCCACCGAGGTGGGTGTGTGTGGGTGGTGACATTCCAAACTGCCTCTGTAGGAGTCACATCCTGCTGATCCTCTCTGCCTTCCCCATCCCACTCTTTTTCCCTGGTACCAGCACTTCCAAAGGAAGGATGCAAACTGGCAAAGTGGGGAAAGAGGAGAGGAATGGAAAACCAATGGATTCAGGCCCAGACATACCCACGGAGGGGACAGGCACCCCACAGTGAAGGACTCGGAGGTTTGGTGGTGGGAGAGAAGAGCACATGCTTGGCTTCCTGCTTAGTAGTGACACAAACCCCTCAATCTGTCCCCCACTGCCGGGGCTGGCTGCCACCCATGTCCTGGCTGCCTTTTTCCACACTTCCTTGAGCTGGGGCCATCTGTGTGCTAAGGCAACCTTTGAGGGTGACAGAGGGGGAGAAAACACTTGAGAGACACTGGACTGCTGCTCAAGACCAGAAGATATTGGTGGTGTCTTACCAACAAGAAATCTTGCTGGCTTCGTATCATCTTTCCCATGTGTCCAAACACAAACAAGTTTCCTTTTAGCATCTGAGGAAAGATCATGAAAACCCACAAAGCACAGGCTTTGAAAACTAAGGAAACAGGGTCTGAAAACTAATGAAATGAAAATCACAGAATCATAGCATGGCCTGGATTGGAAGGGACCTTAAAGATCATCTCAGTCCCACCCCCTGCCATGGGAAGGGACACCTTCCACTAAATAAGGTTGCTCAGAGCCCCATCCAGCCTGGCCTTGAACACTTCCATGGATGGGGCAGCCAAAACTTCTCTGGGCAACCTGTGCCAGAGCTTCACCACCTCACGGTGAATTTCTTCCTAATATCTAATCCTTAGATAACTCTTTATTTCCAAAGCTCCAAAACCCAAATCCAGACGAAGCCATTTAATGTAAAGAACCACATATGGTCACTTGGGATTTCAGTTGTCCTGGTCAAACCAAAGCAATTTTGCCCCATCATCAAATACAGCATATCTGTATTCTTTATTCAGTAACGATTTGTTTATACATGGCTATGGTGCACCCTGAAACATGTAACTTACTAATTAACTCCTAGCCAGCTGGGAGGGCAATTAGCACAACAAAACCTGGAGCAAATCCGTAAGACTGATCATGGGATGGACACGCATCATTGAAAACAGGCAGCCTCGATGGCTGTAACCCACATTAAGGAGAAAACATGCATTCCACGTTGAGTGCCAGGAGGCTGACACGTCTGAGAAATCAGGCTCTGGTTGTGCAGGGAGCTGCAGGCTCAAGGTCCCCACCCTTCAAGTCGGCTCAGCGGCAGCACGAGGATCTGCCTCTCAGTATCGCATCAAAGAGCTGCAACTCTTTCATCCCATGGAAGAGTGGCTGCCCAGTGCTGCCCCTCCAAGTTATCCTGCCAACAGACCACGGACTGCAGGTTTTGTGATGAAGAACTACACAGCTGCATGGGACCACTGAACCACAGCAAAGACAAGCTAAATTTGGGTGAAAGACTTCACACTCTGTGCACATGCAGAAGGGCTAAGTTCATACAAAGCCTTCTAATATTGCACCTACTGGGTTTGAGGCTCTCAGGGATTTAGTGCCTTCCCTCTTTTGCTTCCATGAAGAATTACAATGACTGGGCACTGCTCGTGCAGCTTCACACTGTGCATTTGCTGCTGATCAGTGAATTTAATCCCACTGGAAACGCAGAGCTGGGCAGCAAAGGATGAACCGTTTCCTATCAGCATTTAAGCTCCTTTGTGCCTGCTCAGAGGCTTTGCCTAGAATCACTGACAATCTGCCCACTTCCATACATAATTGTCATAAACATGTGAAAACAGAACACAGCATTAGTTAGCAACTCTCCCTTCATTATGCCAGTGTGCTTCTCGTAGCATAATCATGATCAGCAGACACATCATTCTCCTCTCACCATTCGCTCGTTGCAAATTTAGCTGCTGCTTCTACAAACAACATAAACCACCACCTTTTGAAGGCTGAGTCTGTCCACACAGCAGCTGGCAACAAATGTCCCATGATCTGCAGAATCAGACTCTGCAGTAGCCAACACCAGCAGAAATAAAAAGCACATGGTCTGAAAGAAAATTTGGTGCCCATCACAGGCAGCTCAGTGTTTCCACTTCATCAAGGGCCAGTTTTCACTAGGATTAGTTCACCAGTTAACCAGCCATTTCCTTCCTCGCTGGCTTTTAACCATTTATTGTTTATAGTGCAGCCTGGTAAGCTCTGCAATAGACACTAAAGCATTTAGGAGAGGCAGCAGGAGTCCCTCAACAGGAGTAAGTTAAAGCTCAGCATCTGCCCTTCAGCTGGAAATCATAAAGCATCCCTGGAAACATTTAGCTGAGCCCTGAGCTGGAAGACAGAAAACAAGAGGGCACCTTTCCTGCTCCCTACGGAGAGGGCTGCCAACTGCCAGCTGTGACCTGTTCATTCCAGGCGATGTAAATGCAGACATTTTTGCTAATCTTATGCTAAGGTTGATCCCAAGTTTTGCTTTTGCCTGCACAGCCTTTACATTCACTCCTGTCTCTCCTCCCTGTCTTTGAGGATTGCCTGTCCTTGGGAGTCTCTCTCTCTCCTTTCACTATCCAAAAACCTTTACATTCTTCCTCGGAACGGTGCTGATACAGTCTTTTGTCTCATCATCCCCAGCTAGCCAGTCACTGCATGCTTTTTGAGAAATAAAAATAAATAAAATTTGAGCAGTTAATAAAACATACAATCCTGAGAAAATATTTGCTTTGGATGTTGTACAGAGAATTTAAGAAGGTGGGATCTCCCAGTTTTTGGAACTAGGGAACTGTTTTACCTAGTATACTGCCTCTTTTGAGGAACTGATCTGAAAATGCTGGTCTGAAGTCTGGATTATTTATTCCAGGACTAGTGAGTACCAGCAGCTGTGCCTGATATTTTGAAAAGGACAAAGGATGTTTGTAATTTGTGTCCAGTTTATTTAGTAAGGCAGCTTAGGATTTAGGAATGAGTCCAGGTAAGTTTGTGCAATATGTCATTTTACAGGACAGCAAAGACAGTGGCTGACTGACACCTCTGGGGGACTCAGCAGGCCACTCCTGTGCCAGAAAGCAACGATGTTGCTGGTGGAGGTGAGAACAGCAGGGCTTCCAGGGCTTCCCATTGCCAGTGGTCGGAGGCTTGGCCACTTCTCATGGAGAGCAAAGGCAAATTCCCACAGTGGTTTAACACTGACGATCAAAACTCCTCGTTCCCCTGGCAAATGGAGTCGATTTTCAGGACAATTTAACTATTCATGCCTCCATCTGGTCTGTTTGATGCTGTTAAATTCCAACACAAAATGAGTCTGTTTTGGAACAGCAGCACTGGTAATCGATAGCACAGATCCTGTAGAGAGACCCTCTCATCTCATTGATGAGTTAATAGTGAGCATCACCACAGTCAGCAATGCAGATAAAGCCTAACTACTGAAACCTGACCCAGCAGAAGGGTAGCACATCACAGTTGAAGTTCCAGGCTCCCTCAAAGCTGAAGTCCTTCCTGCACAAGGACCAGAAGTCCCAAAATGGTGTCATGTCTGCCACTTCTCACCCAGAAAAATCTCACTTTGGACAAGCTGTGAATAAGTGTGAATCCAAGCCCAAAGCTCTGACACAGCAGTTTCTAGAAGTAACTCTTCTGCTCACCCCCTGCCATAGCCAGGGGTGCTCCAGTGTTCAAGGGGCACTCCCTGACTCGTGGCTGGGCTCCAGCCACTCTACTTGCTGAGATCTAGCAATGAGCACACCTGCCCTTGGCTTTCAGGGAAGTCCAGCTCTGCTTCTCTCCCACACAAAAAAATGCCGGTATGATCAACAATTCCTCCAGCTTAGTCTGAGGAAGGTGAGCACCACCCACCCACACTTCACAAACAATTCTGCCTGCCACTCCAAGTGCTCCATGTGTTTCTTCCACCCTGCCTTTTCTCACTGGAGTTCAGAAGAATGCACCTTGCTTAAAAAACTCAAACCAGTCTCACACAGAGAAACCTGACCAAAACTGGCCATGCCAAAACGTGCCTTTCCGCCAAAGGGGAAGACGTAAAAGCAAACAAAACACGGCAGATGTTTGTCGTGGTGTTTAATGTGCTGCTGCAAGGGGCTCAGATCCCGTTGTGGTGAGGGCTCAGAAATCTACAGAGCAGAAGCCAAACACTTCAGGATGAGCTTTTTGTGCTGCTCTGTTTTGAAACACTTCCAGGTGATGTGTCACAGAACTAATTTAGGCAAGAATAGATTTTCCTAAGCAAGACAATGATAAAACATTACACTGCGATATACAGCTGAAATTGCACTACCTGACAAGGCAATTCCTCATCTGAAACACAGAGTATCAAAATAATTTGATTTTTCTCATCAAAATGCGGAGAAGATGAGGAACATTACAGCAAAATGCCTTCAGATGGAGATATCGGCTGTCCTGCATTTACAGATCTTTGGAAATTAAAAGTTGTCTTCATCTTTTCCAATAATTTTGAGTTAACTATCTACCTACCTACCTCAGCTTGTTTCTAAATTGCAGTGACAGACATGGTTAAATTCTCAGATGTATTAAAAATACCCTGAGTGAATGAAAAGAAAAAAACCCAGCTCACAGTTTGTACATGTTGCATTCTATCATCATTTGACTTTAGGATGTTGGAATTTGTTTTATCAGAATTTGACACTATCTACTTGACTCAAACACACAAAAAATGTAATAAAACCAGCAAAAATGTCATGCCTGTGAGCTTCAAAGCAGCACAAAGCTTGACTATTTTAACACCTTTTTTGATCTTAAAGGAACTGCTTACCCATTGATTCACTGTTCACCCAGGATCATTCTGTCACTGTTGCTCAGAGCTTTAATGCATTTCTCTCTATGCAGTAAATGAAAAAAAATAAAAAAAGATATAACAAAATTTCATGGCCTCTGCTTAAAGCTTCAGAGCTTCCTTGTGGTCTCTGCAGAGCAGCTCATTAAAAATGCATCAATGCTAATGAGAAAGCAGCAGCCTGCTGGCCAGAACAGGTCTGCAAAGGTGTGGGGCAGTTCAACGAGGGAAAAACTCCCTGCGAGGTAAAGCAGTGACAGAAACTGCTTCATACCTCTGCACTCACGGGTTTGATTCAAGCACGGTGTCACAACCAATGCACATCCAGCTGCTCTTCCCACTCGGGTTTGTTACTTCCCCAGGGAGAGAATCCTCACCCTGGGAGATGGGCAGGGGCTGTCTGGTGCCTCTTGTGCAGTGCCCTGCTAGAAAAATCACAACACAACAAACTCCTCGGCAGATGTGGAACCATGTCCAACCTGTGATGGGAATATCCTCAAACTGTGCCTGGGATAGCAGGGACATGACTGGAGTAGGCAGCCCCGGGGCTCACTTCCCTGCAAAAATAACATGAGCTGTGGGAAAATTTTCCCTAAGCGGAGGGTCTACATCACCCTGAAACCCCATCCCTGTCGTAGCAACATTCCCCACACCAAAGTGCAATTCCAGAATAGAAACCATTCCATTCCAAAACAACAAAACTCAACAACTCACCAAAGCCCAGGATGTTAGTGACATATAATAAGATTTTTAAAAATTCTCTCATTATGCGTCTTCTCTTACTGAAGCCTTTAGATTTTGAATATTCCAGCTTTTCTCTGGGAGCAGAGAGGCAAGAAAACTTGTCCTTTTTTCCCTTTTTCTTTTACAGAAGGAAGTGTGCCTTCTCTCCAAGTCATATACTGCATAAGGTTATTTTGGCAATTGTATAAGATATTTTGGAAATCAGCAAGCAGATCTGCAGTAGCATTCAGGTTCCTTCTTCATGTTGAATTTAGGATTACAGGGATCCAGGTATAATTTCACAAAAAAAAAAAACTAAAGGGAGCAAAGATAAGCAGTCAAAATTAGCATGCAAAGTAGAAGCTGTATTTTTTTCCTGGGCAAATATTAATTTTACCGAAAAGAAGTAGAAGCAGTACTCTTAATAAAACAGTTTTTAACCAAAGACTATTAAAACAAAAAGCTCTTTGAAAAAAAATCCTCAACAAATACATCTGACAAAATATCCAAGTCTTTCTTCTTTCCTTGCTTTCCCCCTCCTTCCCCCCACTTTTCTCCCCTTTAAGGGAATCGTTTTATTTTCTACTCTTTTGTTGTCACATCTGGGAGGCCATTTGTGTTGTTTCCTTCAATATATTTCAGGTGACCTGGCAGCACATGTATTGTAAATCAAATTGAGATCCAGGCAGGCAACATGAAGGGCTAAAACAAGTTACTGCAAATCCGGGAAGATTTGGGAGAGAAGCTGGAGGCAGAGCTGGTGCTTGGGGGCAGCTCTGTGGGTGCAGGGTTCATCACCCCCTGTGTCATGAGCAGGTCTGCCCGCCCACCTGTCACCCACCCAGCGCCTCCAGGCTCTGTTGGGAGGAGAGAGCAGCACATATCCCTTTGCCCACACAGCAGGACCAGCTCCTTAACGTGGGAGTTATTAAAATAAGCACTTCTGTACGTGTTCTCTCCTTTTGACACCAAATATAGTTTAGGAATACATAGGGAGGACAGGCATATCTGCAGTGGGTGGAAATGTCTGCATCAGCTTCTTGGTCAGCAATGCCCAAAGGTAGCCAACAGCCTGACCTGCTCAGCAGGCTGGAGAGGATTAACACATCAGGGAGCAAAAATGTAGCTAAAAAGCTTTTTTTAACTTCCTGTCCATGCTGCCTTCTCAAGTACCAGGAGAGTGGGAACATGTTAAAGAGTTTGTATTGTACCAAGTGTCATATGGCATCATTAAATTTTGGATGTGCCAGCAGATAGTTTAGATAAAGACCAAGAGGCACAAGGACACATAAGAGTTATCAGCCATGACTCCAAGGATGACAGGTTGTTACCACAATTTCCTATGAGGCTGCATCTGTGAATTCCAAACACCCTTTTAATTTTATTTTTTGCCCTCCCACTTGGCAACCCTCAGAAACTGGAGTTTAAGTCTCTTTTTACATTCATGTGCTACAAAGGAACCAAAAGAAAGCCTCAAGGGGAATATATTGGCTTTAGCTGTTTGATCCAGGTTTTTACATTGCTATTCTATGCCCAATTCTGAGAAAACTAAATCCCTTTATCCTCCGATTCCCTATCTAATCAAAACTAGGCTATTTTACCCAAATAGGCAAGCCATGTTGCTTAATACACTGATTTCAGCCCCTCAGGAGTCAGATCTGTGAGATTTTCCTTGAAGGACCAGTCAGAAAGGAGAGTTATTTGGCTGCTGCTGCTGTTATGAAGCTCTGCCTTAGTCACAAAATGTTACTCTTCCCATAAGGAAAACGAGTGGCACAGCAGTGTGAGGAAGGACACAGGCAGGGACGGGTGCAGGCAGCAGCTCCACTCTGCCCCAAGCTGTGGCACAGCACAGGACCACAAAAGGGTGCTGGAGCTCTAGCTCTGCTTCCAGCGGAGCTCTGAACTTTCCCTTGGGAAGCAGCAACTGCAGCCACCCTTGGGGAGCCAGGGGACCTGGTCCTGGCCCCAACTCTCTCCTTAACCCAGCCTGACCCCGTGCATGGAGGTACTGGGCAGTGAACAAGTAGTTTTCCATGGCTCACACAACAGGAAAACCTGAAAAAGGGTTCTACCACCTTTGTAGGGTAGACATTGAAAAAGGTGGGGAGAAGGGAGGCAGGGTTATCAGCAGAAAATATATCATTAAAGATTCTGCTCTTGAGGAAACAAGGCTTTACAAAATGCTGCAAGAGACTCCAGAACATCTACTTAGCATCTCAGTTTTCCTAGAGATTTGCAGCAAGAGCATGAACATGTGGGAACCTCTCACTTCTTACAATTTTCCTTTAAAATATAACCTATGAGACAGGCAGGAAGGGCCAAACACTGCATCCCTTCCAGAGAGCACCATTACACAGAGAAAACAATTATTAAATCAATGGATAAATCAAAAGCTCCAACTTGGTTTTGTTTTACAGGTGTCAATTCCAGAGCAGATCCGAGCTGGGGAAGCTGATTCTGGAACACAAATGAAGAGCACTTTCTGTAGACTTCCTACCAGTAACAAGCCACGGACAAAACAATCCCTTTGACTCCCAAAATCATGCAGATGAAACCCACTACCCCAGCTGGGTCCCTTGCAGCAGCAGAGAGGAAAAGGGGTGGGTTTCAAAACAGTTTCAACTGCAAGATGAAGTTGTGCACACAGAAACAGATTTGGGGAATTCACTGTGCAAATGAAAGACTGTGTCTGGGTTTTGGTTTTTTTGCTCTCTAATACCTTTTAAAAAAAAGTATTTCTAACATTTCCTCACATGCTGCTCTGTCTTGCCCTTTGCTAAAAGGAAAACACGTGTTGCAGAAGTTCAACCCAACACAAATTCCAAAATTATTCTTAACCTCATCCCCACAAACTCAAATACTCGTAACATCAAGTGTAGCTCCATCTGCTCTCCCAGCACAGATACTCCTACAGCCAATGCACACTTCCAGGAGAGTTCTTAACCCAGACCACCGGTCTCCATGAGTTCCAGATTAAGGTCAGGCTGATTCCTTATCCTGAGCCCTTCCCTCTTACCCAGTACCTGGAAAATGAAATGTATCACTGCCAATGCCCCACACAGGGAAGACTCTCCACTAAGCAGGCTCACCTGCTTCTGCTTTCCCCTCAGTCTCCACTTAAATCTTCCCCTGATCTTTGCTTCAGTACATCAGTTAACTGCAATGTGTTCCCACTGGGAAACCAACTCCTGCCAAACACCTCTTTTGTTCTTTTGGGTGCATTTAGACTGGGGTTTTATTATTTGTTTATTAAAAGGCCATAGAGTCTTGACTCCTATTTTGTTCTCTGAAATTTCATTTAAAGGAATTATTTCCTTTTTGCCTTTAGTTATCACCAAAGGAATAAGATTACTTTAATAATATAATGAAAAACTGTCCAGTCAAAACACTGACTATTGGTCAAATTTGAAGCAAAAATACATCAGGCCAATTTTGATAGTCATTTTTATAAGCTGAGTTTTCTTAGTTTCAACTGGCTATCCATACTTCTAGGTGTCTGAGTATCTTGGTAGTTGTTGCCAAGCCCAGAAGCTTTTGGATCTGGCACGCTTTGTTCCAAAAGGCTGCTGCAAATCCATTCCCACAGCTACTAACCTGCCCCAGGTGCTGCACCTGCACACAGCCTTGGAACAGCTCAAAAGCCTATCAGGAAAAGAGATAAGCACGTTTTGGGGTACCTGCATAAAATGCATCTGATGGATGTGCCTGTTTGAAGTCTGCATCCAACCATAATCTATGATATGATACCCATGAATCATGGGGTAACCTCAGCTGATCGCACAGGGAGCACCATCAGACCCGAGGATGGTTGCAGGAACTGATACACAATTTCCTGCTTTCCTTCATCTTCTTTATTTCTATAACAGCCCTCTCTACTTCATCATTTCCAAGCTGGCTATTAAATTGTAAGGCTGGAAAACTATTCGATGTTCTCCACTTCCCTTACTCACAGAGAGGGCTCAGCTCCCACTGCACAGTGGCTCCAGCCAGAAGGGCTGGACACCTGCAGGAGGCAGGTCTGTTTTCCAAGGGTCAGTAAATCACTCCCACGCATGGATCAGTAGCCAGGCAAACCCCGAGCCAGGACAGTGCACTTGGGATCTGCTGGTGAAGCAGAGGTTGCTCCCAGCCCATCCCTGTGCCCTGACACATCACGAAGCAGCAACCTACTGTGACTTCTGCAACAGCAGCAACGTTTCTGCGAAAGACCAAAAACAGGTCAGCCAAAAGATGAGGGATTCCTGCCTGCCTCCAAACACACTCAGCTTCTTTCAGAAGGAAACTAAAGTCACTGGTTGCAAATTCTGCAGCTGGCCCAGACAAGCATCCAGGAGCCCTCCAGCCTGGAACAGCCTCCCTTAAAGGAAACACAGACCCACTCTCACCTTTGGTTGTTTTTGGCAGTGCTAACAATGTCTTTGTCAAACACTAGGCCAAAAATATCTTTCAGCACCTGCAGCTGTATTATTTTATTTCTCAAGATTATTTTTTCCTAAGTGCATGCACAGACATAGGAAGGCAAAACCAACAGACGAAAAAAAAGCATTACTGAAGATGATTACAAAGCAATCTTGGTTAGTGAGCTTGTAATATACCTTGTTTTCTCTGCTTGGCATCTCATTAATACATAAGATCCATTTTGCTTTAAAACACCAACAATTGCCAAAATTCATGGTTATGTGAGCATCTCTTGTGCCCTAGCAGCAAAGTTGCCACTGGGGTGGCTGTGGCAAACAAGCTGTTCTGTCAGTCAGGAAAGTGCTGTATAAACACTGAGTAATTCCTCAGAGCACCAACAATGCTAGAAGCAAGGTGACAACCTGAAGTAGCTTTACCCAGTGTAAGGCAGCCAAACCCCCTTTCTACACTTACTAGAGACCTCTGACTGCAGAATATTCGAATTTATTGTTTTTTCCAGGAGCTACTCTTATAGGTTAAAATGCAAATTGTCCTTTCACTCACACTGCAGTGCAGGTCAAGAGGGGGGATTCTGGCCCCCTGCCCTGGTGAGACCCCACCTGCAGTGCTGCATCCAGCTCTGGGATCCCAGCACAGGAAGGACATGGAAGAGCAAGTCCAGAGGAGGCCTCCAAGCTGATTAGAGGGATGGAGCAGCTCTCCTTGAGAAAAGGCTGAGAGAATTGGGATTGTTCAGCCTGCAAAAGAGAAGGCTCAGGGGTGACCTAATTGTGGCCTCCCAGTATCTGGAGGGACTCTACAAGAAAGATGGAGAGGGACTATTTACAAGGGCCTGGAGTGACAGGACAAGGGGAAATGGCTTCAATCTGACAGAGTAGGTTTAGATGAGATATTAGGAAGATTCTTCCCTATGAGGGTGGTGAGGCACTGGAACAGGTTGCCCAGAGAAGCTGGATGCTCCTGGATCCCTGGAAGTGTTCAAGGCCAGGCTGGATGGGGCCCTGAACAACCTGCTCTAGTGGAAGGTGTCCCTGCCCATGGCAGGGGGGTTGGAACTAAAGGAGCTTTAATGTCCCTTCCAACCCAGGCCATTCTGTGATTCTATGAAATACAAACCAATTGGAGTGATGTCAGTGATGTTATCCTGACTGCCTGAACCTGGACTGCAGTCATTCCCCTCACTTCATGCCACCCCACCCCAGCTGCCTCTCACACAGCCTCGCTGGAAGTCACCACACCCAGACACGTACCTTACACTTTTAAAAAGGTCTTTGACCAAACAATCTTTTTACCCCATTGCAATAAAGCCACTCCAGAGTTTTCAAGACACTCAACTTTCCAGCCAACCTCCTAGATGCCCTTTCTGAAATTTTTACTGGAACAGGTGACTCCTGACAGCACGGCATGTACGAGAATATCGGGCAGAATCACTTTTCTGCTCGTTATTTGGGAGAGTTCTCCTTCCTCACACCTTTCCTGACCCGATTAGCTGTGTGTCATGCAAATACTCTGCCTGTGGGCTCACAGGGCAGAACCAAATCAGTCTGCTGCACTTCACAACCGAGACAACTAAATGGTGACTGGTGAAAACCTCATCCATGGGAGTGTTTCTGACAGGCCCCTGAGGGCTGTACATTGGGGCCATGCTGCTCAGTGTCACCGCCCATGATTTAGGGAGGAAAAAGAACAGATTAAAGTAACTACTGTGATTGTCACACATGCACGCAGTCACACAGGAATTAGCAGGACAATAAATAACAACAATGCCCAGCCAAGTAAATACAGACAAAGGCAGCTGCTAGACACTGTCAAGTTGCTACACTGAATTCATGGTTAAAAGGAGCTACTCAGGATTTCCAGCCAGGTGGCTGAGAAGGGATCCTTCTCCTTATCAAACAGGGGCTCAGCTGTCCACTGCTGTGCTGTGCTGAACTCCTCTCCCATGGCCTGGAGGCACCAAAACCAAGAGAGAACTTCAGAGCAGCCAGCAAGGCAAAGGAGACCGAGTGAGGAGACTGGTGGGTGGTAGATAAAAGAAGAGAAATCCCAGGAAGAGAGGAGAGGCTTTTCATAGCTCTATCAGGTCAGAGGAGTGTCTAAGGACACTGAAGCAAATGGTGTTACAAGATTAGGGCTTTTTAAAATTAGTATTCATAAACAAAACAAAGCAGAATTTTTCCCATCATTAAATTAAAAGTATGATCACTTTTAAATTTTTCTATTGCTGAGAAAATATTTGCAATTAATCCCATCAGCCCATTCCCAGCTGTCAGAAGTTCCTTCTGAGGGATGTGCCTGTTTAAAGGCTGCATCCAAACATTACAGTACACAGTTTATTCCATGAAATCTTCTATATAAACCTCCCAGTCTGCGATGGACTATCTGACATCAAAAACAAACTCTCAACCTTCATTAACTGGCAGGCACATCCTCACTAAAGTTACATGAAAAGTTAATTTTTATCTTCCTAGTGTTGTTTCTCACTGTAGAATAAATGATGCCTCAGCTTCTTAAAAACCCAGACGTGTTTCTGGTACTGTTCCCATAAACTTTAACCATTAACGCAGGAAAGATTTAATAAACCAGAGTTTCACAGTCTTGTTACCTCATTACAGCTGTGCCTCAGCACCTTACAGCCACCAAGGCATTTCTCATCACTACATAATTTTCAGGCTACTTCTCCCAATTTCATAGATGGCAAGGCAGAAAGCTGCATAGCTCACATAAATCCCTGTACACCCAATGTCCCACCAAAAGTCTGCTGCTGAATCACAAATCAAGTACCAACCCTGCCAAGCCCCACTTTCTCTCAGCCTAATGTGTGGTGGGAAAACACAACCACAGAACCCTTAGGGATGGAAGGGATCTCTGCAGATCGTCCAGTCCAACCCCCTGCCAAGGCAGGGTCACCTGGGGCAGGTGACACAGGAGCACGTCCAGGTGGGTTTTGAAGGTCTCCAGACAGGAATCCTCCCTGACTTTCCTTGGCAGCTGTTCCAGTGCTCTGCCACCCTCAACATGAAGTTCTCCCTCAGGGTGAGGTGGAACTTCTTGTGTTTTAGTTTATGGCCATTAACTAACCTAAACAACACAAAGGTATGTCCATCTGTCTGCTCACAGACATTTGTCCTCTTTTCCTTTTCTGAGCACACCAAACAGCTATAAATCAAAGGTCCACTTATGACCCATTTCTGGGGTCAGAAATGCAAAGTTCAGACCTTTCATAATTCAGAGAGAGAGAGCACACAGATGTACAAGCCCACATGTACACATGTCCAGAGAGGATGTACAATAATGCACAGACTCCCAGAACCAGACTGTAACCTGCAACCATACTTACTAGATATAACTTCCAATTCTGGTCATCCTACTGCTTCTAATGTTTGTTCAGGGAAACAGGGGCTGTTTTATGGAAGAAGGAACACAGCTGAAAACCTCCAGGATGCCCTGCATGGTCTTCCCACAGCTGGCAAGTGCTGGGCAGAGCATCAGAGTTGTGGAAACTCTTATGGTGTGGCTTAGAGATGTCATTTGTGTGGCACAAGAGAGGGCTGAGCCTGCACTCCCAAAGTGGCCTTGGGTTCAGGTCCTTGCCCTATTACAGGGAGCACCATTCCCTTGGGTTCTCTTCCTTGTGCAGCACAAGACCCTTTCTTACCAACAAAACTCAGTCTAGCCAAATTAAAATTTGTTTTTTCATTCTCCAGGCACACTTTGAGCTTTCCACCCTATTTTCCAGGTACTTTTCTCTCCAGCTCTTTAAGCTTTGCAACTGCAGGAACAAAACTTCCAGAAAACGCTTCCTTGCATGTCTTTCCACTGGTCTTAAATGCTAATGTATTGTATAACTCTGCCATGTGCCGAGGGACCCTTTACATTATTTAAAGGCTGTCAGTCAGGTGTGAACCCTTCCATTGATTTACCATTCACTTCTCATCCTCTCCTGGATGCATGAGGCAGCTGCAGCCCACGACTGGTATTGAAGAATAACAATTCCATCCCTTTGAACCCGACTTAGAGCCGCTCGCTCTTGCGGCCCATATAATTCTCCTTACTGCGGTTTGTGTGACATTAATGACAAAATAAATAATTCAGCGCGGTTTTCACCCAAATGTAGCCTTGTCAGAGACTAATATACAATCTTTGCTAGCTTATTTAACAAAACAAGCCACTGACTGGTATTTTTAAAGGCTGAAACTCTCACTTTAATGGAATTTAATGGCAAAACTCCCCTGAGACCCAAAGGTAACTAGCAGGGACAGTCTTCCCACTCCTGTTGCTGCCAACCCGCCTTCTCATTTAGCCCTGGTATTTATGCTCTGCACCCACCCAGCAGCTCTGTGCCTTCTTACCCCGCACATCTTAGGCTGGCTTTTTATGGAGCTGCACTTAGCTTGAAGGGACCATAAACTGAGACTGAACAGCACCAGGGACGTCTGCACAGGGTAATTAGGAGGAAAGAGAACACTTAGTTCACTAATGAGAGCTGGCAGTGAGACTTCAGCAATGAAACCACTCCTGTTCTGGCTCTCAGGGTGGTGGGTTTAGTGACACACTGAGCCACTCCAAGCATTTCAGGAGGGCTGCTTGGCTACAGAAGCACTTTAACAGGATCACTATTATAAAAAAAAAAAAAAAAGAAGAAAATAAAATAAAATAAATCACTAATATTGTGGACATTCGTAACAAAAATCCCAGTAATTCACTGAGGCCAGGATATGGCTCTCAATACCCACTCCCCCAGTCCCTCTACAGTGTGCTTTTCCCCCATTCCTCCTACACTCATCCCTGCTTGTCCTGTGTTCATTAATGCTGTCCCTGAGCTGCTGTGCTAAAACTAGTGTCAAGAGCTGTAGAATTTATGCATAAAGGAACACTCCTAGCAAGAAAAACCTTGCATCTTTCCCTTAAAGCAGTGCTGCTCTTCCTTGGAAGTGTGTTGGCTCCAAAACGATGTCAGGGTTGCACTGGGATTAAGTCCCTTATTTCCTCATGAGTTTACGTTCACCTCCCATTCTTTTTCCAGGCAAACCACTTGGTTTGTCTGTAAGCAACACATTCAGAGGCAGCATATACATCATGCCATATTATTCTCCCCTGGAGCAAGGTCAATTTGATATTCAGATTGGCTTTTCATTCATCTTGGTCTGCAAAATGATTTTGTTTTCTTTCAGCTTCAATTTACCTAAACTATCAGCATCTGATTTTTGATTTTGCAGACCAGACTGCTATCCAGGGTGGTTTTTGCCTCATGTCCATGGAGTCTGTTTTTCCTGTTATGCAACTGCAGCTGTTGTTTGCAAAGACCACAGTGTGCATTAGGTAGTCGATGAAATAAAGCCTAATGGATTCACATGGAGAGAAGAATCATTAAAGTTTGCGACTTCAAAATCATGAATGGCCCATTTCCTTCAAAATAAGATAATAATGAATAGATGGTACATTTCAAAGTATATTCTAAGGAAAATAGCTAATGGTTTCCTTGGAGCTGGAAATGATGCTCCAGGAAAGAGATGCATCTGGCCCCAAAAGCAACTGTGATTGAGAGGGAGTGAGAGACAAGCAATGTATCATTCTGGGTTTTCTGCCCAAAATGTGGGCAGAATTCACTGACCAGAAAGTTTCTGACAACTCAGGTCTCTTGGCAGCCCACACTTCCCCTGGGAATCCCTTCACAGCCCCACTCCATCATGCTTTACCCCCTTCCTTGTTTTCCCAGCATGAATCCTAATCTTAAAAATAATCATAACCACAACCATACAGCAACTGTTGTATTATCTTGCAAAAAAAGAGATGTCCAGACAGCACTGGCTCCTTAACAGAAACAGCCTGGTTTAAAGTCCTGATTGGCTAAACAATGGGGGTAGTTCAGAGGATATTGATTTATTAAGCCAAAACCTAGTGTTTAACAGTAAGAGTCTTAGTTCTGAATGACATTAAGGTTACCTGCTTAATATTGACTTCATTCACATCAGTGACATCAGAAATGAGCAGACAGAGGGTCCCAGAATATTTGCTTAAAATTAAGGAAACTGACACCATGGGGACATCAGCACTGGTCTCATAACATGTCTCATATGGAACCAAAAATCAAAGCGGCCTTTTTGTATAAATGATCCAAGACAAACACTGCATCCAGCAGAGAACACCTGATGGCACAGTGGAGCTCTTGCAAAGGGTTCTATTCCTGCCTATGCACACAGTTTGCAGCCTGATTTGCTCAGTACCAGCTTTAGTTTAGCTGTTCATTTAGTCTGAACTGCCTGCAATACTTACGGAAGCATACGTGGGATTGACACAAATACAAATGAATTACTCAGAGCTGGAGTTATGACAATGACATCAGGAAATGAACTCTTGGGAGCTTTAAAAAAGGAGAAAGAGAAATTAAAAAAAAACCCAAACCCCGGTTGGCTTTTGAGTTCCTGGTATTTTCAGCTTCTAAAAACATTACCTCAGTTAACTCTCTGCACTAAACTTTTTTATGATAGGAATAAAGTTCTTTTCATTACAAATAAAAAAGCATACTCCCCGGCATAGCAGCCCTGCTATCATATTAAAGGCACCTCCCAGGGTAGAACTATTCCAGATTAGAGAGAATTTTCACTGGAACCAGAGGCTGGATCGCACTTTTCATTTCCATGTGCCACGGCAGGCAGGAGCAGCTGGCTGGGATCCTTCAGAAGCAATGCTGTGCTGTGCTGGTAAGGGGATTGACTGCACTCAGCAATGCAGCAGCTCCCTGTGACTCCATAAACTGCAGCCCCGCAAACACTGACCAGAGCCTGATCTCGTTTAGCACACGCTGCAGGAGCTGTGACTTCCCCTCGCAGCCCGGTCCCCCCGAGAGAAGGGCCATTCCAAAGGCAGGGAGAGGTGGAGCTCACTGCAGGCGCCGGCTCCTCGCAGCAATGAGTGTTTTGCTCCTCTGGGACAATTGCCATGGGGTCTTGAAGGCTGAAATCTGCTGTGCCTTAAGCCTGACAATGAGAAACGCTTTGCTCCCAGCTCTTCCACCCAGCCGGGACATCAGCACCTCACGTTTTCCTCTTCACGCCTCACTTTCCCCTGCCCGTCAGCTCTGGGGCTGGGGAGGATGGTGATGACTCCTTTCCAGCCCTTGTGCCAGCTTGACCACAAAGATCAGGGTGACTCAGTGACCTCGTGGAAAGGATTGGCTCCCTTGAGAAGATGCTCTTTAAGACCAGCATCCCTGGCACCGGCTGAGCAATGAAACGCTCCCAATGCCACGCACCGCTCGTGTCCCGCAGCGCTGCCGTGGCAAGCAGGGCACAGCCTCCGCGCCCTCCAGCAGAGCCACAAGTCAGCCCTGCTGCCGAACCCACGCACAGCCTCCTCCCACACCTCTGAGATACCCTGGTGGTTTTGTCAGCACAGCACAAGAGTGGCATGAATACACACAGATACTGTCAAGGACAGCAAAGAGCAACCAGCACAGCCAGCCCTGCTCTAAATGCCGCCGGAATATTTATAACCTGAGTGTTCTGCCCAGGGAGCTGCAGCCTAATTTAGGCTCCTCTTTCCTGCTTGCTTTCCTCTCCTCAAACACATGATAGTTTTCTATCATTAATCTCCAGAGTCTCGTACTTCCAGTGTCCTGAACTTGTGTTTCTCCTTATAGCACAAGCTCTTCTCCTAGTGCATGGAGCAGCTGACCTGGTCACCTTTCCTGGCAACACTCACAGCTCCACAGGATCAGGCCCATGACAAGGAATAAATCATTCCCAGGTGTCTGTGCACACACTTGGACAAGGTTAGTAGAAGTGGTTTCACACAAAAGGCTGCCCAGCCCCAGCTGTATCCTCCCATCTTGGTTTCTGAGTGACTCCTTTGAGATTTATTCCTACTCTTTCAGTCATTTTCACCTGACCAGAAGTCAGTCCTACTCAGCACAAGTGATTGTGCTGTTCCTTTTATCCTCTCCAGGCTCAACCAGTGCAGTTCTGTGCCCTGGCACAGATATTAAATGCAAAGCGATTTTAGGAAATTAGCTGGCAGCCATGAGGCTATGGGTAAGGATTCTTCAGCAAAATCAGTACCAGATGTGAAGCAACATGAAAGTCCTGACAGGAGCAGGCACAGGCATGCAGAAATTCACAGTTCCTATGGGGTTGTTTCACTTTATGCAGCCTCTGCCCGAGGTACCACCAGTGAGGGAGGGAAGGATGCACAGCCTGACCACCCGCTCCTGCCTGTGGCCTGGACCACTCCTCCTGCCTGGTGCCTCCTTCACCTGCTCAGCCCAGGTGAAGGATGTCCCCAAAATGGCCCACTTCCCTCTGGTACAGCCTCTGACCTTCTGCCTATGTGGCCTCCGTGCATTTTGAGACCCAGGTCCCCTTCAGGGGGTGTTTTCATGCTCAGTGTGTGCCACAGCCTCAAGAAACATTGTGTCTGCCTGACCCTAAAAGCTGAGGTTGCTGGGCTTCTCTCAGTTTGCCCTTTGAGAGGAGCACAGCTCTATTCCCTAGGCACATCTAGGAGGGAACATCTTCCCTGCCTTCAACTTCTGATGCACATCATACAGAGGAATAGCAGATTTAGGGCTTCACCAGTAACTGTTATTAGTGCTGTTATATTCCCATATAACAGATCCCTATCATAAAGCAAATGTATCTATTTCAAATATGCTCTTTTAGACAAACTGTGTGCACTAAACAGATGCAAGTGAAATGCTGCAGGATGGCATTTTGTTCATGAGAAAAAAAAACCCAGAGGTTACCGACTGAAACCACTGACCCTCAGCGGCACTGGTATGGGAAAAAATTATCAAAATGTTTTCATTTTGTATCTCAAATTATACCTCAAACCTAAGTAAAAGGTATTGAAAGTCCTCAACACTACCACCACCACAAGGACTTTTGCTAGCTAACAAATAATTCAATTACTCACCCAGCACTAACGTGAGGGCAGAGAACCGGAGCGTTCCCTGCCATCGGCGTGGGGGAGATTTAGGTGGGTAATTCCATTAGCACTGTGGAAGTCCCTCCACATAAATCTTTGTGGCATTAATGAGGAAACGAGGCATCAATAATATAGGAAGTTTGGTTCCTCAGCTCCACTTCAGGATCTCAAGCAAGGACATCTGGTGTCTCCCACCTCTGCCAGAGCACAGCTTGTGCATCGCTAAATCTTTGCATAGGCTCAGGGCCTGGGCTCCCCTGCACTAGTTTACAGGTCTCACAGTGGCCCTGGAAGAAGGGAAATGTAAACCCTTGCCAGTAACAAGAAGCCCAAATGCCATTTCCTCAGCATGCACAAATTTGGATGCTCTTAAAAGCTGTGCACGAAAACTACAGAGTAAAAAGGAAGAGAAGGAGTTAAGCACTCAGGAGCGAGCAGCTTTGCTCCGTGCAGCAAAGGCGCAAAGCACTCGACTCGGTAACATCCTCACCGAGTAATTGTGCGGAGGCTCAGGGTGTCGCAGCCATTGTTTCACGTCCTTATCGGCGGCACACACTGCCGCCGGCTCCGCGGCGCTGCCCAGGGGCGGCTTCCCCCGGGACGCCCGGGATGTTCACACACACGCGCGGCCCCGTTAGGATGAAAGCGCTCCCAGCCTCTGCCCGTCTTCCGGCACACTCTCTCTGCAGGCTTGCACACCGAGGAGCAAAGGAACAGGTTTTGCTTTTAAGTTAGAAAAGTAG